>PVJS01012650.1:0-43477 GCA_004027185.1 Glis glis | reverse complement strand
ATGTATACCTCCTGCGCTTTAGTGTGTTACCCTCCACCCCCCTCCCAACTCCCTCAGATAGGTCATCTTCTTTGTTTATCTAAAGCTTTCCCCTTCTTTGTTTGGAGTCCCTTCTAAGTCTCCTCCTCTCTATCTTCCACATATTAAGGCGGACATCCGACTTTTCACTCTTTGTGCCTGACTAATCTCACTTAGCATACTGTTCTCTAATTCTTTCCATTTCCCTACAAATGATGTGATTTTGTTCTTCTTTATGGCTGCATAAAATTCCATTGTGTACATATCCCGTAGTTTTGTAATCCATTCATCTGTTGATGGATACCTTGATTGGTTCCAAAGTTTGGCGATTGTGAATTGTGCAGCTATAAACATAGACACACATGCGTTAGTCTGGTAGTTTGGTTTCTGGTCTTTTGGGTAGATGCCTAGAAGTGGTATTGCTGGGTCGTATGGTAGGTTCATTCCCATTCTTCTAAGAATCCTCCACACTGTTTTCCAAAGTGGTTGCACTAATTTGCACTCCCACCAGCAGTGTATTACAGTTCCTGCTTCTCCACATCCTCGCCAGCATTTGTTATTGTTTGTGTTTTTAATGTTTGCATTCTTATTGGGGTTAGGTGATATCTCAGGGTAGTTTTGATTTGCATCTCCCTGACTGCTAATGATGTTGAACATTTTTTCATACATTTATGGGCCATTTGTATTTCTTCTTCTGTAAAATGTCTATTTAGTTCATTTGCCCATTTTTTGATTGGGTTATTCACTTTTTTAGTGGTGATTTTTTTAAGTTCTCTGTATATTCTAGATATTAGTCCTCTATCACATTTCCACTCACGATATCCTCTAAGATACTTCTGAAAATTATTTTTTCTCATAGCTCATATTGAATACTTGATTATCTTTATATATTGACAACATGGGAAATGGATAGAAATGGAACAGGCTGGTTCAAATACTAACTCTATCAGTATGTTAGATGAGAGATTTGGACAAATCAATTAACATTTCTGAGTCTGTTTCCATGTTTATGATATCCGGGTGACAATATCTACTTTGAAGTTATATTAAAAGGTGGTGGGGGGAATGGGAAAGAACTTTAATTAAAAAATTCACTTCCATATTATAAGGGAGTAATAATGTAGTCTGTTCTAATGGATTTTTTCTTATTCTGCGAGATCAGTAGAAGAGGAAGAGGAGGAATAAAATTTTAAAGCTGTTTGTAGACCTTCTTTATGAAGACTTGCTGAATGAAGAATAGATTTTCTGTTATTTAGTGGAGCACCATAATAGATGTTCATATACCTAAAGGTAAGTCCAAGGAGGAACAGAGATTGGAAAGGTAATTTACACTGCAAAATAAGAGGAGGATATTAGGTATGGGAGAAAGTCTGAAAACAAGGAATAGGTATTGAGGGGAAGGGGGAAGGGAGAGGGAAGGATCAAGCAGCATGATGGAGTAGGTGATGGAGCTTTATGAATGGAATGCCTAGCATCTGAACTTAAGTGTTTTTTTTTGTAAGTCTTTGATATAAAATACCTCAGTTATGTAAAGTCTTTATTAAAGTCAGCTACAAATTAATGGCTTATTAATAGGATATTGAACCAATTACTGGGGGAAAGAATAAATCATTATTTAAGGAGTATTTAAGCTCCAAATTAACCCTACCCTACTCCTTTCCAAGTTTCCCCTTCTCTTTCTCTTCTACTACTTCTGTGGTCTGAGATCCTGATTCCCCTCATTCTATAAATAGCTTCACCCATGGGGAGCTACCGGTTTCTTTGCATTTCAGGAGTTAGCTTAAAGAAAATAGTGACAGCATTTTAATTCAAGCTTGACCACAAACTATTTAAACCTGGTATTTCCTACTTAAAATATATGGATGTAAGTCCAAGTTTTTAAAATGGAAGTGAGAAGCACTCAAACTGGATAAGGAGATCATGTTCCAGAGAAAGGGAAGGGAATGATCTGGTGACATTCCCATGAATGACAGGGTCTTGGACCAAGTAACAAGCACTGTCAAAACAGGAAGGGCTGGTAAGTGTGTAGTGGTGGGCATTAAATATGGTGGCCATAGGAGAAGTGGGTAATGTTCTCTGAGGGTGACTCAGCTAGCAAAGAGAGGATTCTTTAAGGTGAATGCACACAGACTGAGTATTGCAGGAGTGCTAGGCACATTGTTATACAAAGCCAGGATTGCATGGGCCCGTTCTATGTAATAAGATGGAAAGTAATTATGGCAGACACTAGAACTGAGTAACAATCATTTCCATCTCCTCAGAACCAGGTGAGCCTTAGGAACCCTGCACAATATAACCAAAGGATAGGACACCATGGTTATGAGTGACATTAGATTCTGAAAAATACTGGCCAATGGGATGTGGGTCAATTTCATTTGATGTTGAGAAATAACTATCTGATATTTCTGGAAGTCAAGTGTCAAAAAAAAAATTAAATCAGGTCACAATTCAATTGAAAATAGAAAGTTAAGTATCTTATCTTGGCACAGGATGGGAATATAATTAATAAAAGGAGATATGTCTTTATAGCTTTATGGTTAATACCACAGGCTTAACGTGAGACTGCTAGAGCCAGAATCCTGATTCAGAGTTGGTACTTACCTTAAAGGGATACTGTATGTCTTGAATGAAGTAATTCCAATAGCTCATCACAGTTCTAGGCACATAGGAGGGACTCAATAAATATTAGTTTTACCAATATTATTGTCCTTAGTTATTTTACAAACTCTACTGACCACATGCAATTTCTCACTACATAACACAGACCTAAAAATAACGCAAATTAGGAAATACACAAGCTTATAAATGGGCCTGTTCTTTGGATAAGAACAAGAATATCAATGTGACTCTATCTGGGAGATAAACAAATCCCTCTGCTGGGCTCCCGCTATCCAATGTAGGGGTTGTTTAGAAACTTCTGGTGGTGATGAGATATGCCGCAGAAGCTCCATCACTGAAGAATTTTGTTGCTCTGATTTATAAATACATTCTCTGAGAAAGGAACCCTCAACCTTTAACGTGAACAAAATTAGGGGAGCTGCAATATTTAAACGATATAGATGCTAACAGGAGGTCTTGGTACCGTAATATTTTACAAGCTAGACAGATGCTCCTCTTTTCTGTGATAGCTGTCTTCCTGGGGCAATTAGCCCCCATTTGAAGACTTTTAACACTAGCATTTCTTTTTTCAGCTTTCAGTATCAGCATTTAAATATGTTGTGAGTGTTAATTAATTTACACTTTCAGGGGGAAAAAAGTAAAAGGTTTTCTGAGAAATATAGATGTGCATAATCAGCTGCTGAATGGCACCATATCCCCTTATACTGAGAAATATCAGCATGCTCCAAGCAAGAGGCATAGGAAGAAAATGCAAATTAAGAGCAGTGAGAGTTTTAATCCTATAAAATTGGTGGAATCAAGGGTGTATGCCATGTAAGAATTGCTAATATTGATACTAGAACCAAAAGTTATCATGGATATTACCTGTGGTTCGGGTCCCTTACCGATTTTTTTCTTCAAGGTTAATGTATTTCATTTGTTCTTTTTATTTATCTGTTTGTTTATCCTTTTATTGGTGCTTTATAATTATACATTGTAGTAAATTTCAAACTGATACAAAGATACATTTGTTCCTCCATAGCCATGGGTTCTGTATCTGTGGCTTCAAACACCCACAAATTGAAAATACCCCAAAAATTTACATCTGCTTAGAACACGCATGTAGACTTTTGGATTATCACCGTTGCCTACGCAGCACAGTATTATGACTGTTTGCACAGCATTTACATTTTATCAGGTGTCATAAGTCATTCCATACCCTCAGAGATGATTTAAAGTATACAGAAGGATGTGAGTAGGTGATATGTACCGTCTACACCATTTCACATAATGAACTTGAACATCTGCAGGTTTGAGTACCTGCAAGGGTCCTAGAACCAGTTCCCCATGGGTACCCAATGATGCCATGACTTTCATTGTGCATTTGAGGCATTATTTTCTTCCTTTTAAAACTCAGAGAATCCATATAACTTGCCTCAGGTCACATATACACTAATAGATGGCCATGATTTGATTCCCTAAGTCTAAATCCAACACACTTTCTTCTCCCCATACTCCGCTTCACTTAATAGATCTGCATGGATACTTTCACTAGTGACTGTTGTATCCTTTAGGGACTCAAAAGGAAACAGATGGTATACTCAAATTAGCATAATTTGACTAATTTTTTTAAAGGCTCACTGTATAGAAGTGTGGGTGGAAGGGTAATTTACCATTGCATTGTGTTGTGAATGATGCAAACACCCCTGGCTAATAATAGAATAGTTGTTAGTAACCCTGGGTGAAAGTGACAAAGATAGCAAGTAGTTACTTAAGTATAGTATTATGTAAAAAGAAAAAAAAACAAAAAAGCTCACCTTGAGAAAAGCAATGGCATTTCATGGAGGGCAACAACCCCAAAATGACCAGAATAAAGGTAATTGGGGACCTGAATACATTTCCCTCAATTTACTTTCTCCCTCTGATTCCCTGCCAGAGCATTCTACTGGCCTATATCCAGCCCCAGTGCAGAGGCAAGGGAGTTCATTGGTATATGGGATTTTATTTTCCTCTGCTGCTAACAGAACACTCAAGGTATTTTTAGAAAGAAAACTAACCTTGTGGTTCTGGAGTTTGAGAAGTACAAGAACCTGGTGCGGCATCTGGTGAGGGGCTTCTTGCTGCTTCCTAACATGGCAGAGGGCATCACCTGGTGAGAGAGTAAAAGGGCAGAGCCAAGAACAAGCCAAGGAAACTGAAGCTGCTTTCATAACAAAGGCACTCGGCACTCCTGTGGTAACTAACCCGCTCCCTCACTGACAGCCTTAATCTACTCAGATGGCAATGTCTGTGATCTCATCACCTCGTTAAGGTCTCACCCCCCCAATACTGTCACAGGGAAAATTAAACTTCAATATGAGTGTTGGAGGGGACATTCAAACCAGCACAATGTACTTTCCACTGGTTAGATTTTTGCAACAGAAAGTAGAGAATAGAAACATTAGATGTGAAGGGAAGAGAAAATATTCTACTTTGAGCTAAGTGTGACTAGAGGAGATGCTGCCTATTTCAAAAGTAGTTTTTTACAGGTTCTTCTCTGTTTTTCAGTCTCAAATCTCATTTTTAAGATAAGTTTTGATCAGACAGTATCATGGTTTGTAAATAATATATGACATAACTGTGAATATGAATACATATGTAAATATACATACATGAGTGTGTGCTTGTGTGTAAATGCAAGTGTGCTTTTAAGTTCTTGGAACTGACCAACAGTTATCTGTTGGAACAGGACTATGATTCCTTCCCTACTTGTGACTTCCTATAGTGTCTTCTCTCTCTACCAAAAGCTATTCTAAAGCAGTGATCTGTTTTCTACCCAAAACCAAGGAGATCCCTTTAAGATAGGAAGCATCTCACTTAACATAATGTTCTCCAGGTCCTTCCATTTTCTTATAAATGATATAATTCTGTTCTTCTTTATTGCTGAGTAGAATTCCATTGTGTGTATTTCCCATAATTTTGTGATCCATTCGTCTGTTGATGGATACCTAGGTTGATTCCATATTTTGTCTATTGTGAATTGTGCTGCTATGAACATGGGTATGCATAAATTGCTGTAGTTTTCTGGTTTCAATCCCTTTGGAATGATACCCAGTAGTGGTATAGCTGGATCATATGGTGGATCCATCCATTCCCAGTTTTCTGAGGAATCTCCACAGAGCATTATGTTAAGTGAGATCAGCCAGTCACAGAAAGAGAATGGTCATATGTTTTCTCTAATATGTGCAAGCTAGGGAGTAATGAGGATACAAAAGGGCCTCCAGACAATAGTGGAGAAGCCTCAGTGGAGTCAGGGAAGGGGAAGGGGAAGAATGAAATTCATTAATGGATTTACTACCATCGACCATGTGTACACATGAGAATATACCAACGTCAATCTCAGTACTCTGTATTGGGGGTGGGAGGGGAGGTGGGAGGTGTATCAAGTACTGTGTGCATGTATGTTACTGTCAACTTGAATTTCATTGTGATATGGGACTATAATGAACCAATAAAAGCACACAAAAAAGATAGGAAGCATTGACACCAGAGGCAAAGTCAGGATTGTGTGAATGGATGGGATGGGATCAGGTGTGGATGGTAGTGTCAGAAGCGTGCATCTGGGATTCTAGCTTTATGTCAATACAATACTCTGCTAAAAATTTAAAAAATAACCAATCTTGCAAATTTTATTTCTATTTTTATAATTTAATCTATTTTGGGTTCTTTGCACTTCAAGAATATGGTTGTTCATATCTCCATAATTGAGAGGGACATATTTTCTGTCAATATTCCTTTCTGTGCTTGTTGTCTCTCTCTTTTTTTTTCTCTCTGTTCTTTCTAAGAGTACCACAATGTGTTGACTCCCTTGATGATTTTCCATTACTCTCCAGGCCTTCTTTACTTTTTCACTCTTTGGTTTTGTTTTGTTTTGTTCTGCTGCCTGGGTAATTTCAAATGACCTATCTCTGAGCTCATTTTTTCTTCTGCTTTGTTCAGTTGTTTCCAGTCTGCTGTTGAAGTATTATATGGGAATTTTTAGTCATTCTAACTGGGGTGAGATGAAATCTCAATGTAGTTTTGATTTGCATTTTCCCTGATGGCCAAAAATGTTGAATATGTTTTTCATATAATTGTTGGCCATTTGTACTTCTTCTTTTAAGAAGGGTCTGGTCAGTTCATTTGACCATTTCTGGGTTACCTGTTTGTCATTAAGTTTTTTGAGTTCTTTCTATATTCTGGATAGTGATCCTCTGTCAGAAGTGTAGCCAGCAAAGATTTTCTCCTATTCTGTTGGCTGTCTCTTTACTCTGTCAATTCCTTCCTTTGCTGTCACTGCAATGTTTTGAGATGACTATTTTGAATTCTTTGTCTGGCAGTTCATAGATCTCTGCTTTTTTAGGGTTGGCTACTGGGGCTTAATTTTATTTATTTAGTGGTGTTTTATTGTCTGGTTATTCATGACCCTTGTAGCTATGCATGGCTATCTGTGAATTTGAAGAAGTAGGGCACATATTCCAATCTTTACAGATTGGTTTTGATAAGAACTGTTCACCAGTGTCAGTCTATCCAGAAATTATGGTGGTGGAAGGGGGCAATCTGACAGGCACTGCAGGTGGGCTTGCTGCTGAGCCCTCAGGCTGGCTGGCTGGCTGGCACCTACATCCGCAGGTGAGCAGACCTTGTGTCCCAAGGGGTTAAATTGGTGCCTGGGTTCATGAGAATTTGCCTGATGCTGAAGTCCACTTGGTTGGATCTGTCAACTGGGCCCACAGTAGTGGGGCTGGAGCCTTTTCTCTGAGGACTGGCCTGGAACTTGGGTGGGGGTGAAGCCAGAGTTCACAGAAGCTGGTTTGGATCATGGAGACTAGAACTGGCCTAAAGCTTAGATCTGTAAGGGCAAACCTGGTAGTGGAGTTTCCTGGGGTAAGCCTGGATCCTGAGTCCCCTAGAACATTGGATTGTGGAGGCCAATCTAGGGCCTGGATTCATTAAGAACTGGTGCCTGAGGCTTTGAGAGACAAGCTGAAATCTGTGTTGAAGGGCCAGCCTTGATTATTGGTATGTCATAGTTGGAGGCTCTGTTTTGGGTTCCAGCCTTGAGCCCAGGGCCACAAGGTTTAATCTGTCACTTAGATAAGCCTAGAGACAGGATGCATGGGGTCAGGCCTGTGTCTTAGAGGTGAAGTGATTGGCCTGGAGCTGCTTCCAGCAACACTATCATGTTGCTGTATCTATTGGCATAGATCATGGTTCTCTTGAACCATGCCCTGGCCCAGAATCTGCTACAGTTTCAGGCTAAGGTGGAGCCTGGGACAGACCTTTAGCCACTGGGATTGATCTACTGGTAGGTCGAGGCCTGGAGTCTAATTCTGCAGGATCCAGCCTGGAGCCTGAGGGAGTTCTGTTCACTGGGGACAGTATGGCAGTGGTATAGACTTGAAGTCCAGGCCTAGAATCTGTTGCTGAGGGGATTAGCCTGTTATAAAGCTGGTGGGGAGCTTTAGATGGGCCCAGCATCTGAGACTGTAGGGGCTGGTCTAGAATTGGGGCAAGCCTGGAGCCTGGGTCTATGGGGACCAGACTGTAGCCTGGGGCTATGGGTGTCAAAATGTCAGTATCACCAGAGTGAGCCTGAGGCTGGGACTTGTGGCAAAGATATGTGCTCACTTCCTAATTCCCTCAAGCAAAGCGTATCTCTCCAGGTTGCCTTGTCCAGGTTCAGGAGAGAGTTGACCTGGGAATTGGAAACTGTCCTTGTTACCTTCATCAGGGCACCTTTTCTTATTTCTGTGTTACACGCAGATGCTGTCATCTTTCAGCTGGATTACTTAGCCATTGTGAAGGTATTTTTAGCATAAGTGGTTGTTCAAATTGATGTTTCTGTGGGAAAAGGAGTGTTGGAAAGTGCTATCTACCATCTTATTAATGTCATTCCCAGAAACCAATTGATCAACAGATAAGATAATAGAGTCCTCTGATATCTTATTTATTTGTGTTCTCAATTTTTGTCTCTCTCTTCTACTAGTATGTTTCAAGAGAAGAAAGACTTTGGGTGTCTCTTTTTTTAAAAGTGAATCCTTAATTCCTAGATGTGTACTTGGGGTGTAAAGAGCACCTAATAAGTACTTATTTGACTTGAAAAATGAAAATCAGGGATCATGTGAGCATTTAAGAAAAAAATGGTATGTTTTGTTTGTCCAATTAAATGTGTATGCATTATACTTATGGAAGACATAAAAAGAAGGTTCTCAAGTGTTGGATGATATTTTACTAAAGTTCATATTATAAGAACATTTTCATGACTCCCATTTCTCAGACAAAGAATTTGAATATTAGAGAGTTTAAGCAATTTTCATAGTGTCAGGTTGCATATTACAACTGACTGTGACCAAGTTGAAATCCAGCTCTGCTAACCAGGAAATAACATATGAGTCTTACCACCTTATTCTGGGAACAGAGAAGGCTTCCTAGGTAAGATTGCTGAGGTGCTTGAAGGAAAGGACTAAAAGAAGAACCCTAAACTGGCAAGTGGTAGCATATTCAAAGGCAAATCAAGTGTCAATAGACAAAGGTGGGTAAGTGGTATTTAGGCCTTCCAAGGTTGATTGGTTTTACTCAATTTGGATAGACTTAACAACTTGAGCCATCAATATCCACCACTTTCCTGTTATTTTCTCCAAATGCTATGTTCACATCCATATTAGAGTGCTGCAAATTTCTCTTCTAGTCTTTTTTGTTTGTTTGGTAGAAACAACACTGCAGGGTTATTAACACTTCCTCAAGACTCCTGATGGCAGAATGGGAGCTGGCAAAAGGCTCCTTTTGTCAGCAGTCAGCTGCATACCTGAAGTCCATCTCCTCTTTCAAACATTCTCCGTGTAAAGCAGGGATCAACTTCTTGAAGTTCCAATCAATTTTTCATATTCCCAGAGTCATGATAACATAAATGATTCTGTGTTTTTAAAAATTTCCTATTTGGGGAGGGAAAGATCCCTTTTAAAATTTCATCATCTGATCATGGGTCACACTTTTTAGACTGGAGTTTAAAACAGTTCCAGGCAAAGATGAAAAACATAGGGTAGTTCAAATCCGATACCAACACCATACCACAAAGCTTCCCCGTCTTCTGCAATTTGGGCAGCATATTTGGCTAAGTTTTAATATGGCTAATGGCCATATTAATGGCTAAGTATTAATTCTAATGGCTAAGTTCTAATGGCTAAGTTTTGATATTAGAAGAATAAAGAACATGTCAAAGTTGTTGTTTCTTAAAAATGGGCCAAGGGCTTATCTCAATCAGAAGTGCCTAAGAGCCCTATTAAATATGAGTATGTCTGAGATCCATGCATAATTATTAAATCTTTTTAACTGGATAAAGGAATCAAAATTTTAAGCAAGGTTCCCGCAGGTGATTGTTAAGCACACTAAAGTTAGAAATCTGTGTGCTCCTTGTACCATCTATACTATCCTATATACTGCCTCCTGAAGGAATGAGTTCCATTATTGTACAGCTCTTTTTATTTAAATATCTCTTTATACTAGATTTAAATGTGTCTCTCTGTAGCTGCCCACACATTAGGTCAAAATAAGATCACTTTTGACAGTTTTACAATGTACATAGAACTCAGAAGTCTGGGAGATTTTTCTAAGCTGTAAAAGAACTAGAAAAGTCTAGAAAAAATGCTATCACTAAGAGATCTTTAAAACAACAGAGACACCCATTGACAGAAAAGGAAGCTGTATTATAGGATTATATAGTAAGAGAGGCGATGCAAAAAATCAAATTGACTAGCTGGTTCCCTTTCCAATAGATATTTTTCTTCTAATTTTCAATACTATGAAAAACATGGGATTCTAAAAAAAGAAACAACCAAAAATTTAAAAAGTCACATCATCTCCCTATTTACCATTTAAGATATTTGTTGGCCATTGAATTCTAGGATGGTAAAGTCCTAGTGGTTCTGACTGGTATGACAGGTACTCAGTATGTAGTATCCATACATAAGCAGTCTGGACTCCTGTATACCCCAATTTTAATGGTCTGGAATCTGCCAGTGTGAACTTTTCAACATTCTGTTACACTAGCCATTTCCTGGCTCCATATCTTAGCAGTAACTGTTCCCTCTTATTGCGCACCACCTTTTCCATCTACTTTCTTCTCCAGTAACCACTCTCTTCCCTATTTACCTGCAAAATATGTCCATTTTTCAAGCTCCAAGTCAAATGTCTCTTCTAAGTGAAACCTTTCCTAAATGTAAATGGGTTTTAGGTAGGTTAGTGAAATCTGTATTCGTGTGATAGACTGTTACCTACTTTAATGATGATATTCACAATTTCCTTTGAATATATTCACTGTAGAAGAGATCATTTGATATGATGGTTAAGAACACAGAATTCACTTTGCAATTACTAAAAGAAAAAATAGGACCGACTCTCCAATATTCAGTCACTGGTTGAAACTTCTTCAATAAGACCAGCAAAGCTCAGGAAATAAAACTGAAGATCAATAAATGAAATGGCACCAGACATGGTGGCACATGCCTGTAATCTCAGTACTTGGAAAGCTGAGACAGGAGGATCACAGGTTTGAGGCCAGCCTCAGTAACTTAGTGAGACCCTCAGCCTCATAGCAAAACCCTGTTTCAAAATAAAAAGTAGTTTAAAAAAGGACTGGAGGTATAACTTGGAGGTAAAATGTCCCTGGGTTCAAGAGCTAGTATCTAAATAAATAAATAAATAAATAAATGGAATGGCATCAAATTAAAAAGCTTCTGCATAGCAAAGGAAATAATTGAGAGTCTGAAAAGAGTCTACAAAATGGAAGAAAATCTTTTCAGCTACTCTTCTGATAGAGGACTAATGTCTAGAATATATAATGAACTTAAAAAAAACTTAAGCCATTGTGTGTATTTCCCATAATTTTGTAATCCATTCATCTGTTGATGGACATCTTGGAATTCTACTCAGCAATAAAGAAGAACAAAATAACAGCATTTGCAAGAAAATGGAAAGATCTGGAGAACATTATGTTAAGTGAGATTAGCCAATCACAAAAAAAGAAGGGACATATGTTCTCATTAATATGCGCAACCTAGGGAGTAGTGGGGACACAAAAGGGACTCCAATGACAACAGAAAACCCTCAGTGGTGCAAGGGAAGGGGAAGGGCAAGAAAGAAGTGAATCTATGGAATTACTATCATAAACAATGTGTACATATGAGATTATACCAACATCATTCTCAGTGCTACATGGGGGGGGAGGCAGGAGGGAGAGACACCAAGAGCTGTGTGCATGTATGTTAACACCAAACTGATACTCATTGTGATGTGAGACTACAATGCACCAATAAAAACATATTAGAAAAAAAAAACTTAAACCAGGCAGGTTGGCACATTCCTGTGATCCCAGTTCTTGGGAGGCTGAGACAGGAGAATTGCAGGTTCAAAGCCAGCCTCAGCAACTTAGCAAGGCTCTCAGAAACTTAGCAAGACCCTGTTTCCAAATAAAAAATAAAATAGAGCAAGGGATGTAGCTCAGAGGTAGAATGTCCCTAGGTTCAATCCAGGGTTCAATAAAAAACAAAACAAACAAAAACAAAAACAAAAAACTTAATATTAAAACCAAATAACCCAATAAAAAATGGCAAATTGAACTGAATAGATACTTCTCAAAGAAGGACTTACAAATGACAATGGATATATGAAAAAAAATGTTTAACATCATTAGCAATTGGGGAAATGCAAATCATGACTACACTAAGATTTCACATAACTCTAGTTAGAATGTCAGTCATCAAGAATACAACAATAATAAATGTTGAGCAGGATGTGGATAAATAGGAACTCTTATACACTGTTGGTAGGACTGCAATTTTGTACAACCACTATGTAGATCCATATGGAGGTTGCTCAGAAGACTAGAAATGGTATCACCATATGACCCAGTTATACCACTCATCTTTACAAGAGAATTGAAGTCAGAATACATGCACATCCTTGTTTATAGAAGCACAATTCACAGTAACCAAATTATGGAACCAACCTAGGTGTTCATCAACAGATGAATGGATAAAGAAAATGTGGTATATATACACACATACAATGGAATTTTACTCAGCCATAAAGAAGAATAAAATTATGTCATTTGCAGGAAAATAGATGGAACTAGAGAATATCATGCTAAGTGAGACTGACCAATCTCAGAAAGTCAAGGTTTGTAGCTGGGCGTGGTGGCGTATGCTTGTAATCCCAGTACTTGGGAGGCTGAGACCAGAGGATCCGGGTTGGGGGCCAGCCTCAGCTGCTTAGTGAGGTCCTCCGCAACTTAACGAGACCCTGTTTCAAAATAAAGAATAAAAAATAGGGCTGGGGGTGTAGTTCAGAGGTAGAATGCCCCTGGGTTCAATACCCAATACTGCAAAAACAAACAAACAAGAAAGTCAAGGCTTGTATGTTTTCTCTCACACATGGAAACTAAAGAGAAAATAGGAAACAATAGGGACTTTATATAAATGAGGAGAGAGACCAGTAGAATAGTGGGAGGGATTTGGGGGAGGAAGGTGGGCAGGGAAGAAAAGGAGAACCAATGAAGGAAACAGTTAAAATAATGCTATCTATGAAGATATCATTACCAATCTCACTACTATACACTGGCAGGGGTGGGTAGGGGTAAGATCCAGGAAAGCACACCAAGTGCTGTGTACATGTATATGTATACATATATCACTTTAAACCCCACTATGATGTATAATTACAATGCACAATCATATGTCTGACTTCCTGGATTCTTCACATTTGGATTTTACCACTGATGAGCCTTAACCTCTTAACCTCTAACCCTTAACCTCTCGGTGTTTTGGTGCTTCTACAGATGATGATAGGAAAATAAGTAGAGGACATTGTATTTGTAATAAGTATATACTATATGCTATGCAATGTTACCATATGGTTTAATATGTTGCTACCTGCAAAGTCCTTCAAACATAATAAGCTCAAGATAAATGCTAATTATTTGAATCATTTGAAATCCTAGCAATATGACTATTATTTGAAATTTATTATTGTTTTTATTACCCCATTTCACAGACAGGAAACTGAGAGGCAAGGATGAAAGCCATCTTTCTCAACATCATTTACATAACAAGAGATGTTTTAACACATGTATTAGTATTCTTAATTCACCCTTATCCTTTACCACTCACTGATCCTTCACTGACTTTAGTTTTCACCTAATGAGGCTGGATATTACTTCCACACACTTCTAATTACCAATTACTCTGATCAACACTACAGAATGCCTAGGCCAACTTGCTAAGAGGCAGCTCAGATTTCATCACGTCAATTATAAAATAGGTTAGGCATAAGTATAGCATTCTGTCATCTGGCACCTAATTTAGGATATTTGTGTTTTTGCAATACTAAATATTTTCTGTTCCTCTATTCTTTCTTTTATGGTTCTAAACCATCAGGAATATTACACTGTTAAAAATACCCTATGAATTGAATATGCTTTCAATTCTTAAACTTTTGACAGGCCATGTTTTGATTAAATTATAATATGCCAAAAATATAAGTAGGAATGTATATATTTTTAGGTAATTAACAGTTGGAATTAGAGATGAATAGCAGCACTTCCTCCCCCTTACCAGTTGGTTGGTGATTATAACTGATATTTTCATCCAGGCCAATTTTTATCATCAGTCTTTCTTACAGACACTTACAGCCACTTCATCTTTTCAGCTGCTGTAATTCATCTGACTTTATATAAGGACCATAGAAGACTGAGTTGAAATCAGAAAAGAAAAATACCACTTCTCAGAGTTTTAGGCCCCAGTGGTATTAATCAAATGGGTTGCATTCACATATTTTCGCAATAATTGATGTAGAGAACAAAATAAGCGAGTTTGCCTTCTCTTGCTATAGAACCTCTCCAGAATGTGTTGTTTTTGATACTTCTCACATTTCCAGCATGACTATTTTTTTCTCATCAATAATGATACTGACAAAGCTACTACATAACTCTCCATCTTCAAAAGCAAAGATCATATAATTGGTCTGCAAAGCTGCTATCCAGACTGCAGTCAGTACTCTTCTGCAGCTCAGACAGACCTTGGAATTAGTGCTAGGATGATTATGATAATGCATTTACCCTGCTTCTGTTGTTATTTTACTTCAAAAAGGGACACGACTCCTTTAGTGGGAATACTTGTACTTTCAGAATCTTGTTTTATGAGGCACTGCACTAGGTACTGGTGTATATCCTCATAAATCCTGACATCCCCTTACTAATTAGGTATTCTCATTTTATAGGAGAAAAAGTTGAGAACATAAATGGCTTAACTGTTAAGCTACTTTTTAATTTCATAAAGGTGAAACAAAGCAAAGCTAGGAATCAATCCTGGCTGGGATTAGTTGATTCAAACATGTATGATCTTGTGCTTTGGGCATCATAGCCAAAGAATCATTGTCCAAGCCAATGTCAAGAAGCTAGCTACCTATGTTTTGTTCTAGTAAGTTTATGGCTTCATGTCTTAGATGTCTTTCATTCATTTTGAGTTGATTTTTGGATATAGCGTAAGAGAAGGAGGCACCATTTCATCCTTCTGTACGTGGATATACAGTTTCCAACACCATTTATTGAAGACACTGTCATTTCTTCACTGTGTGTTCTTGGCACTCTTGTCAAAGATCTGGTGGCTGTAGATGCATAGATTTATGCATCTTAAATATATGCAACTTTCATCATGAATTACACCTCAATAAAGTTGGGGGGAGCTTATGTTTGGCTAAATTCTCTACTTATGTTGGTTTAAATGTTGAGGATGAAAAAAGACAACTGCGTGATTGCCAGTGAAGTCAAAAAGAACGCTAAGGGTTACCACTCAAGGAACAACAGCAGAAATTGAAAACTTGTGATGGGTGATGCCGGGAGCCATTCCCTTCTCTGAGTTGCATAAACAGCTTGGCAAGGCGAGGATTTTGCCAAGTGTTGCCGATTTTGTTGATCGTGGCTGTAACAACAGAGGGAGGCTTGGGGAGGAACGAGTTGACCGCTCCTTGACCTGGGAAGGGAGAGGGGTGCTGCGTGAGAGCACGATGTTTGTCTGCTTGTTGCTATTGTATACATCTGGTGCTATGTTGTTTGTCTGCTTGTTGGTGTTAATATTGTGTACATCTGATGCTCTGAAAGAATATATAAGGTCTGAGCAAAATAAAGACGCTACGGCAGTATCGACTGTCCGTCACACGGCAGTATGGACTCAGAGTCCTCCCGATAAGGCTCCGGTATTGACTGAGAGTCCTCCCGATAAGGCTACGATATTGACCGCAGTTCTCTTGAAGCTATCCTTTGTCTTTCCTCTCTCGTCTCTTGTCTTTATGCTACTCCTTGTCTCTCTCTCTCTCTTTTCTCTCAATCCTTGCTCCCCGTTTCAGGAACAGTTCGAACCCTTCAACTCTGCCGGCGGGCTCCTGCAGGGTGAGATGGAAACCTAAGAGTTGTTCACATTTACATAATACCTACTATAAACTGCAGGCTGTGTTAGACAACATCCACCTGTAACCCATGAGATATTAAATGACCCCACAGCTGAATCCTAAGTTCTCAGGAGCAAGATGATTTATAGATAGAAAACAACAAAGAGAACTGGGTGGGATGGTGTAGGTCAATAGTTCCAGTACTTGAGAGGCTGAGACAGGAGAATCGCAGGTTTGGGTCAGCCTCAGCACTTCATAAGACCCTCTGCAACTTAATGAGACCCTGTTACAAAATAAATAAAAAGGGCTGGGGGTAAAAGCTCAGAGGTAAAATGTCCCTGGGTTCAATCCCTAGTGCAAAATAAAAAAAAAAGAAAGAAAAAGAAAAGAGCAAGAAAAAATAAAAGAAGCAGGAGAAATTATATAACAATGAAAAATCATATAAAAGTCATGTAAAGTAAAATCAAAGTATTAAAATCTTACATAGACTATCACATAAAGTCTTTTGATGTAAAGCTTATAATGTCCCATAAATAAACCTAAACATCGAAGGTAACTTTTATTTTGTGTGGAGTCATGAGGTTTTATTTTTCATTTTATTTTCTACTTTTCTAAAATTTTTGAACATATATTACTTTTAATGCTGAAAACTACTTTAACATAACTTAAAAACCACACATGGTTAAGTGATTCCTTTGGCTTAAGAAAAATTCTGTGGAGCCGGGCGTGGTGGCGCACGCTTGTAATCCCAGTACTTTGGGAGGCAGAGACCGGAGGATCCGGGTTCACGGCCAGCCTCAGCTCTCTCACTGTCTCCCTGTCTCTCTCTTTCTCTCTCTCTCTCCTTAGTGAGGCCCTCCGCAACTTCGTGAGACCCGGTTTCAAAATAAAGTATAAAAAATAGGGCCGGGGGTGTAGCGCGGAGGTAGAACGCCCCTGGGTTCAATCCCCGGTACCGCAAAAAAAATAAATAAATAAATAAATTCTGTGGTTGATAATATTGTAACTGCATTTACCCACCCAATTTCAGGTCTTTAGCTTCTTTGAGTTCAAAGTTCAAAGCTGCTTTGGGGTCCTCCCTCCCTTAGGAGGATGTGGTAGTTCAGGCCTGTATTCCCGGTACTTGGGAGACTGAGACAGGAGGATCTCAGGTTCCTTCTGAGGGAGGACTCTTGTTTAGTTCAAATTGGACTCCCAGACAAAAGGGTTCATGGCACATTATAGTTGGCCAGTTACAACCTGCCTGGGTTTTCTGGTATGACTTCTTCAGTGGGTTAGCTCCTATGGCAATCCAATCTTTCCATGAGGCCTTGGTCACCATGGAGAACTGCTTAATAGGATCCTGGGAAAAAAGTAATGCCTGTTGATGATCACCTCTGCAGATACTGCAGGTGGTCACAGACTCCTTCCCTGTCTTTATTGCAAAAGCAGCAACACAGAACCCACTTGTGAATGGTGAATGTCACAGGCATGCAATTATTGTTAATAAGCTCATGCATGTTCTCATCTTAACACTTGGTTTAAAAAAGTGTTAGTTTGCCAGGTGTGGTGGTTTATGCCTGTAATCCCAGTATTTGAGAGGCTGAGACAGGAGGATTGCATGTTTGAGGACAGCCTCAGCAAGTAGTGAGACTCTCATCAACCTAAGGAGACCTGTTTCAAAATAAAAGTAAAAAAAGAGGGTTGAGGGTGTAGCTCAGAGGTAGAATACCCCTGGGATTAATCCCCAGTACCACACACACACACACACACACACACACACACACACACACAGAATGTTAATTTACCCGGGTATGGTGGCACATGACTGTAATCCCAGTAACTTGGGAGGCTGAGAAAGGAGGAGCAAGATTAACCTTGGCAAATTAGTAAGGCCCTTAGCAATTTAGTAAAATCCTGCTTACAAATTAAAACAACAACAACAAAATAGGCTGTGGTGTAGCTCAGAGGCAGATTGTTCCTGGGTTCAATTCTCACCCCCCCACCCACACACAAAGTGTTAATTTACAAAAATCACAATTCTGGGAAAATCCCACCTGCCTAAAAATATGTAAGCACTAAAAAGACTATAGTCTCCATATACAGACACAACATGTAGAGTTGACAAATCATAGGCTTTGGAGTTAAAGAAAACTGCATTTGAAAGACAATGATATCATTTAGCAATTGTATATCTTAAATTCGGGGTGCCTCAAAAACAAGACTGGGAGATAAGTCTGAAAATACAAGGAATTATTTGGGGGAAGTGGTCACAGGATGCATCAGTAGGGAGGAAAGAAATGACAAGAAGGAAAGAAATTAACGCAAGGTGCCTAGAGGCACAAGTTACTATTCCAGGTAAGTAGGGCTCAATTTCATTGAAAACCCCTGGGAAACAGGAGAGGATGTGCCTCTGAGTTATACCCTCAAGAAGGCAAGAAAGCTGGGTGCAGCACACACATTCCTATCAACTGGAGCAAAGCAATTGAGAAGTGGTGGAGAGGATGTTAGTGCTGCCTGTGACTGCTCCCTGCCAGTTTTGCGGAGCAGAGGCTGATGTTGACTTTCTTCGTTAAGGCTCAAGGTGTTGACTGTGCACTGTTCGAAAGGTGGAATCAGGGACATCCTCTCATCTCTTCTTTTTTGCTTATCTTCATCTGTAACTTCCTGAAAACCTCTGAATTATACTAGAAGGAGGCATTTCAAGATTTTTCTAAACTGTATATTTTGAGCCTGATTATATTGTTAATGTCAGTGGGATCACTTGTTTCAAATGATCTAAAGAAGTGAAATAATTATAGTATCACAATTCTCCAAATTATTACTAATGTTTTCTAGTCATTATGGAATATTGGACAAATTTATTCCTTGCTTAGAGATTCACATTCCCTAACTAAAATGAACAATCAAAATGAGGCTGCTGACCTAGTATTAGTGTCAACAAATATAAGCACCCTCCCTTTCTATGCTCCATGACTAATTTATCATGCTAAGAAACTCAATATCTTCAACACAACTCCCCAAAGTCAGGTTCAAGATGAAAGGCTTGAATACAGATAGATCATCATTTCTATTCCATATTTAAATTACATCTAGCATCATCATGGGATCCAATTGCCTAGAAACCTAGGATTTTCCATCCTGCTTTAAATCTGAGATTATCAAAGTTTGACAGATCATCTGTTCAAATAGAACTTTATGTGAATCACAACTATACCAGGTTAAAAGTAAAAACCAGGGCTAGTCTTCTTTAGCCAGGAGTCCATAGTTCTATATGGAACTGTCCCAGCCTTCTACCCATTGACTTCTGAGGCACATTTGAAGGGCTCCAGAGCCCTGGAAATTCAGTAACATCAGCCTAATGAGCCCAGGTGCTGGACTGGCCCACAGCTACCCAAGAAGGCTGAGGCCAGGAGCAGAAGCCGGCACTGTGACTTGTGAATGGCATTCTTCTCAGAGCTCAGAGCCCAGTGCACCTAATTATGCCTCGCACAGCTCTCTGATGAAGGGGATCCTATAAATCTCTTCAGTGGACTTGCACAACACAAATCACTCTTGGTTACAATTGCTCCAGCAGGCTTTAGAGGCAGGAAAAAGCACATTCCCTAACATTACCATGAAGATGAACTGTTAAAAAAAGAGGAATGCTGTCTTCCATATGCAGGATTACAGCAAACAGCCTCCAAACCAAGTATGTTACAAAGACAAAGATGGACCACCAAAAAACACCCAGAGTAGGGAAAAGGGGTGGTGCAGGTGGGAAATAGAGAACCTGAGGCTAAATAAATAGCTAATGTAAAATATGGAAAAGGATAAGAGGTCATGACTATATTATCAGAGCTATTATCAGTGCCAAAGTTGTAATTAGGAAAGAAACCATTATTTAGATAACGAAGCTTTTAATTCTTTTTTTTTTTTTTTTTTTTTTGCAGAACTGGGGATTGAACCCAGGGGCATTCTACCTCTGAGCTACACCCCCAGCCCTATTTTATGTTCTTTATTTTGAAACAGAGTCTCACTAAGTCGTGGAGGGCCTCACAAAGTAGCTGAGGCTGGCCACGAACCCGGATCCTCCGGTCTCAGCCTCCCAAGTACTGGGATTACAAGCGTGCGCCACCATGCCTGGCCGAAGCTTTTAATTCTGATTTCAACGACATTTATGGAGTTTCTTGAATGAATATGCTCTCTAATCTTGAGCAAACAGTGTATTTTTTGTTACCTTAAATAAGTGAGAGGAGATTCATTCACACTGATGCAATGACATCATATAGAGAATTTTTCTTTCTCCTGACAATTTCACCTATATGTATATATCCATAAAAGCCAAGTACTTGTGTGTAAAACAGAGATCAGTAAGATATGATACTCATTTCTTGGTGGATTGATGCTTGTTGATTTCTCATAATTTTATAAAATGTAATTCCCTGTGTTTAAACAGATCACATAAAAATTTAATTGTTTAATAATTTTAAATCTAAAGTTCTTCTGTAACCAGTATTTTAGCACTATGAATTTTTTTTTCTTGTGGTACCGGGATTGAACCCAGGGCATTCTACCTCTGAGCTACACCCCCAGCCTATTTTTATTCTTTATTTTGAAACAGGGTCTCACTAAGTTGCGGAGGGCCTAAGTAGCTGAGGCTGGCTATGAACCTGCGATCCTCCAGTCTCAGCCTCCCAAGTACTGGGATTACAAGTGCGTACCACCACTCCTGGCTCTACAAATTGCTTTAAAATCTGCTTACTTTTAAATTAACCTGTTTGATATAGCTTGACCTAATTTTTTTATCAAGTTGCCTGCATTAGAGAAATGTTATATTTGGATTATTGTATATTTTTCCCTAGTATCAAGTATACAACTCACTTAATTATTCACTTATTTAATAATTTTTCTATTATGTATTTACTGAGCCTCAACTCTGTGTCAGGTAGACACTGTAACTAAGATAGACATGGTTGCAGCATTTATTGACCTCATGTTTAACTGAAACAATTTTTATTTTTGGTTTGTTGGTAACATTACTCGCTTCACTTTACAGGGAGACTAATTTGTGTCAACTGCCTTGCTAAGTCTAATTATTCTGACATCCTTGCAAGGTGGCATTATTATACCCATTTTACTGGTATGGGAACTATTGGCTTCAATAGGTTAGATGATATCTATTCATTAAAAATGCCAAATTATTGACTCAGTCACAGATGAACACAAAGTGTTTTAGATAGTTGAAGAGCACTGTACCTATCACATCACACTCCTTAGAAATTCCCAAAGGAAAGAAGTAATGACTAGATGTCTCATAGATTGAAAGAGGTAATTGCAACTTAGCTTGGGTACAGGTCACTGTCTCAGCTCAAAGTTATGACAGGCATTAATAAGGATAGCACTCCATGTTTCAGTTAACATATTTTAACTTTAAAAAGTAAAACTGAGCTGGGCATGGTGGCACACACTTGTAATCCCAGTACTTGGGAGGCTGAGACAGGAGGATCCAGGTTCGTGGCCAGCCTCAGCTACTTAGTGAGGCCCTCTGCAACTTAGTGAGACCCTGTTTCAAAATAAAGAATAAAAAATAGGGCTGGGGGTGTAGCTTGGAGATAGAATGCCCCTGGGTTCGATCCCTGGTACCGCCAAAAAAAAAAAAAAAGTAAAACTGACTCCTGTAAGGCTCCCTGGAGACTGTGTGCCTTCTCGTTCACATGTGAAAACAGCTAACTTCACCATCCCCATGCCACACATGACTTGATTGGCCCAGAGTTGGGCCTTTGGCCATAGAAATATTTTTTTCCCTTTAAATATGAGAGTGGAGAGTTTGGAGTCCATTGCTCTTGCATAGTTGAACAGAAAACAAACTTTTCACTCTTTTATATTTTGAAGTCTGAAGATCTCCCTCTGTTACCAAGCATTTTAACACTAACAATTATTTTTAAATGTTTATTGTTAACTTTTATATGTTCATTTATTGGTGCATTGTAATTATACATTTTGATATATGTCAGGGTATGAACATCATACATGCACACATCATTTTTTATCAACTTTATATGTGATATAAAGATTTGAAGCTGTCAGTAGTTCTATTTGCTAGCATGTGAAGCAATACCTGCAGAGAAAGAAAGAAATGAGACATGAAGGGAGAAACAGAGATAGGAATTGATCCAGTGGCATCCCAGCTCTCCTGGATATCTTAGCATTTGAGTTTGACCTTTTCTTGGATTTTTTTCAAACTTTCACTTAATTTCTATTTTTGACATATCTAATGTGAATCAGTTTTACTTTCACTTGCATGTAAGACAATCCTCAATAATAAAGCTGTGTATTAATATACCCAAATATTCTTCTCAGACCTGTCACTTATTATTTGAGTAAGATTACCCAAGTAATCTCTCATCTCTGGATAACTCTTCCTTCATCTGCAAAATCTTTAGCCATGACTACTTCATAAGGGTGAGAGAATTAAATTGGACATTGTATGTAAAAGCCCTGGAGATCATACATCACTCACCTATGCACCTTTAGAGAAAAAGAAATTAAGCAGGCAAGTGTGTGAAGACCTTGAATGGTCCTCTGTGGCATCACTTGTAAGGACATTTTAGAGTGGGCATCTCCTTGCCTCTCCAGTCTATTCTTCAAACAAGCTATATTTCAAACATACCAAATTGCAGTTCTCCGGAATCATCCTTTCACCTTTGCATACACTGGTCTCACTGAGATGTCATTTTCCATCAGCCCCATGCTGACTTATTGAATATTTTCTAATTCTTCAAGATCAAATTGTTGCCCCCATTGGTGAAAGCCTTATGTGGTCTCCTTCCTTAAAGAAAGAATGGGCAATACCTTTGCCCAATTTTTCTTTGGACATGACTTTTGTTTTGTATTGCTAATTAGTGACTTATTTCTGGTTTTTTCCCCCCCTTGGTTAGACTCTTTGGAGGTAGAAACCATTTTTATTAGTCTTTAATTATACACACACAGTACAGAACTGATCACTGAAAACAGATTCTAAGCCAACGTTTTCTCTTTTAGATCCCCTTTACTCACTTCCCCCAAAACGCTTCCTATAATATTATGATACCACTGTAATGGTTTTAACTTTATCCAGTATTTTTGCCAGCAAATCCATTAATATCTCTGAGAATCCATACCCTCGTGTAACTTTAGAAGAGCTTCCTGCCTTCCTAGCTTTCTGCTGAGAGGTGAATGGTACTGGGCAAACCTCTTAAGTAGTTTTCGTTAGCCAGGGCCTTCCTTTAACTTGATTATATTTTTGCAAAACCAATTCAGTTTGCTTTATGTCCCACAAGAGATTAAGAGTGATTTCATATATATTTTTCTCAACAAATATTATTTGACTTAACTGAGTCAATGCCAAATAATCTTTAACATTTTTTTCCCTAGATGATTCTAATATGTACACAGGGTTGGTGATGCTAGGTCATATTAGTGATGTTCTCCAAAATAGAGTCACCTGTTGGTAGGCCGATTAGTGTAATTGAGGTAAAAATTGCTGAGCAACATTAGTGAACCCCTAATATGCACCAGTTATGCTAGGTTATGGCAACAGAAGCACTAAAAAGATATTAAATTTGAACCCAAGATTCAACCCAGGTCTGGTAGTCAGCTGGCATTGAAACAAATAAATTGAAATGCCCAAAGATAAGCCCACAATGAGAAAAGAGAGAATAATTACTTCTGCTTAATAAGGTACATCAGGAAAAGCATCCACGTATGAGGGTATATCTTTATTTTTCTTTAAAAACGAAACCTTTTTCTATTTGATGCTGTCATAGCCATAGTTTTCATTTCTCACTAGAAAATCATTTGAATATGTTTGTCTTAAAAAGTCTAACTCTCTCTATATGTATTTATTAATTTTAAGGGTCAGCATATTCAGATAATATTGTAGTAGCTCATAAGTGAACACATTGATGCCCAAGTGAATTTTTCTTTGTATTTTTTAAATTTGACCTTTCATTTTTATTAAATAATTTTATATTCACACATAGATATTTACTACTGCAGGATGAGATTTATATTTTATGTGTATATTTTGTGGGTTGAATTGCTTTTTCTTCTCAAATCTCAAGTTAGCTTGTGAGAAAGCAAGATGAAATTGTGAAAACCTCTCTATCACTGATTTTTTGTGCTGACCCTACCTTTATAGTTTCCTCAAAATACTGTGAAAGTTAAAGTTTGATTCCAAATTAAAACTGGTTTAGAACAAACTGCAAACACAATTCATAAGAACATTCATCTAAATTAAGTTTCTCATATTTTTCTCTGCTTATATCTTTGATGAGGCTTTTATAAATGACGGGAAAATAATTGTCCAAATAGGGAAGGTATCTCTGAGAGCATTTACTGCATTTTCCTCATTTCCTGATGATATCAGTGAGGTCCAGAGTGGGCACAAGACTGTCTGGATGGTAAATAGCACACACCTGTCCCTCAAATATATTTCCTTCCATTCTCACCCCATAATTTTTTCCACTTTCTTTCACTTGCTCTTAAAATAATATATAGTGTGGGGGGAGCAATTCTTGTAAATAATTTTTAAGCCTTCCCAGGTGGAATATAAAAAGAAAGGGGGTGTATAGACATACAGGTGATATATAAAGGGAAAGGTGAATGTATTGACTGACTTTCTAATGGTTGAAGTCATTATGTCTCAGTGAGATTTATTAATTTCTTAAATGATCCATGGTCTGCATAGTACCTCTCCATTAGCATAGAGGATATATTCAGGAAGAAGTCAGTTTTTCATTTTCCTTATATTTGTGGATGTTTGATGAGAAAATAAATTATCTATTTGTTATATATCATGAGTTTTACTATCACTCATCCCCACAAAATTATAGCTAGCATATTATTTACTGCTATGGTCCTAAATTCCCCTTGCATTAACTCCAGGGGTACTTGATCTATCTTTACTTTGTCTAGTACTTTATTTTTTTACCTTGAAAGATAAGATGCATTTTTAAGCAAAATCAGGCACACTATTACAAGTCTAAGTCAGTAAACCAAAGACAAACTAGGACCATGGAAAACTACAGGAAAATAATTACATGACATCAATTGTGGAAGAAACCTCCTGTAACCTCTGATATTTTATGAAAACCAATGGCAGTGGTAAAAGATCAGAGACCACCATTGTCAATCTGTTTGAACAGGAGCAAGAGAAGGTGGCCTTAAACACGACTCTCACCTTTTCTTAAAGCATGTCAATAGGACACATAGGTGGCTCTATGGGTTTCACAGAAGCTCATGTCAAAGAACACCAGTGTGAAACCACACTCTGAGGCTCCGTACACAAGCACTGGTCAGGTAAAATATAGCACCTTGGCACAGTTCCAACAAGGGAGTCACTTAATTTAGGCAAGTACTAATTTCTCCCTTATGAGTTCCTGTGGTTTTCCATTTTATAAATCTGAATAAATGTATGGTACCCTCTATGTTTTGTTTTAATAGCTTATGAATGATACTAAATTCCCTCATCCATTCAGGGAAAGCTTGGGAATACTGTAAGAGATGTATAGAACAGTATTTTCATTCTTAGAAGAGCCATTTCTGTGTTTGGTTTGACAAAAAATAAATGGTAGTCATTTATGGAAGCTGGATTAATGGGGGAAAAAAGTTCCAGTAGAGAGTGAATCACATTTTCAAATGTCTCAGAGAAGGGAATGGGATAATCCATTAGCGAAGATTGCTTCATCTATGGAGAAAATTGCCAGTGAGATATTATTATCCTTTCACTTAATAAATGAAAAAAAGTAGGGCTTTGCCACTTGAATAACTTCTCCAGCTCCCACATAGCCAGTGAGTGGGAAGCCATGATTCCTGCCCTCTGCTCTTTCCACAACATTGTGCTAATGGCCAGGTCTAAATGAAATTTAAATGTCACATCTCTTCCATGACTCATAAAATGTCCGGTGCCAGAACAGGTTGATTTATTGTGTGTGGCCAGACAAGAATCTATAGCAATAATAGATTATTTTAAAAAATGCAAGTATTAAAAATGACCATATGTTCTCATTTTACAGATGAGGAAATGGAAACAGAGGAAATGACTGCCAATTGACCACTAATAGGATGTATTGAACTCAGTTCTGATTATATCACTCTCCTCTTTAATATTATTTAATGACTTCCCATCAAATGTCAGATCAATTCCAACTCCTTGTCTTTACTATGTGAGATTCTTTTCTGTCTTCTTTTTCTCTTCAACAGTTACTCAGGTTCTCTTTTCATTTTCTGGCTACAGAAGGTTTTATTTTTTCCACTTTAAGGTTTTCAAACATTCCGTACTTTCTTACCAAACGTATTTTCTCAGTCTTTCTTTACATACAAGTGCAATTCTTGACACACACTCACTTTCAATGTCCTTCTAAGTTGAGCGAGATTTCCTGACTTGATTCATGTTACTTATACTTTTCAGGACTTATCAAAATTGAAATTAGATAATAATATTTTAAAATTTCTGTTTAAAGTCTATATTCCCTTCTAGATTATAGACTCCATGAGGGCGGGGTTTGAATGACTAAAAGTTGAATCACAAGAATATCAGGAAATTCTGTCATTTGGAGCAGCCTGGGTGAACCTGGAAGTCAATTATTATTCTTAGTGCAATAAGCCAGGCCCACACAGACAAAATCTACATGTTCTCACTTATTTGTGAAATCTAAAACAACTAAACTCATGGAAGCAGAGAGTAGAATGATGGTTACCAAAGACTTGGAGACTCGGGGTATTGAAGATGAGGAGCTGTTAGCCAAAGGGTCCATTGTTGTATTCATTCATTTATTATTTATTTATTTATTTATTTATTTATTCATTTTTAATTGTAATGGGGATTGAACCCAGAGGCACTCTACCTCTGAGCTACACCCCCAGCCCTATTTTACATTTTTTTTTAAATTTTGAAACAGGGTTTCCTTAGTTTGTTGAGAATCTTGCTACATTGCTGAGGCTGGTCTTAAACCTCCAATGCTCCTATTTCAGCCTCCCAAATATTGGGATTACAGGCGTGTGCCACCACACTGGGCTCCATAGTTGCATTTAAACAGGAGAAATAAATAAGTATTTAAGGGGATGGCTATGTTAATTAGCTTGATTCAGGATCTCAAACTGTTACATATATCATAAAATCATTGTATACCCCATAATTATATCTGATTGCAATTTGTCAAAAAATAAAATTGAATTTAAAAAGTTTGCAAACAAGCTGGGCGTGGCAGCACACGTTAGTAATCCCAGTACTTGGGAGGCTGAGACAGGAGGATCACAGGTTCAAGGACAGCCTCAGCTACTTAGTGGGGCCCTTTGCAACTTAGAGAGACCCTGTTTCAAAATAAAGAATAAAAGGTTTGCAAACAGCTTTAGGAAAAAATGTCTTAGGCATGACAAAGATCTGAAAGACCACATGAATTCTGCACAAAATGCCTGGATTCTGTCTGCATGATGACCTCCTCAAATGGCTAACTATATTTTAAACTCAGTACTGTATTTGATAAGGAAGAATTTTCAACAGCAATTTAACAGTACTTTTCTACTGATGTTTACTTAATGTCAAAAATGTTGATCACCTTTATATTATTTGTGAACCTAAAATGCTACAAAGGAAATACACTTTATTTATTTATTTATTTATTTTGCGGTACCGGGGATTGAACCCAGGGGCATTCTACCTCTGGGCTACAGCCCCAGCCCTATTTTTTATTCTTTATTTTGAAACAGGGTCTCACTACGTTGCGGAGGGCCTCACTAAGGAGCTGAGGCTGGCCGTGAACCTGGATCCTCCGGTCTCAGCCTCCCAAGTACTGGGATTACAAGTGTGCGCCACCACGCCTGGCTAAAGGAAATACACTTTAAAAAAATAAAATAATAACTTATATAAAAACATTTGGTGGCATTTAAATAATATTGATTTTTCTACTTACATGTTATTTAAGTAGAAAAAGAACGTCAACTTGTGATATTGGCCTAGATTTATAATGATGTATAGAAATACAATATAAGCAAATGTTGGTATCTATGAAAATGTCCAGAATAGCATCTAAACTTCCCAAATGAGGAGGCCCCTGGCTCAAAGTTACTGGTATGTTTAAATTGTGATTTTTAGTGAGCCTGAATCAGACTAAACCTACTGCTATGTCCTTATCTCCTTTTGGAATTGTCAGTAATAGTGAAAACCTCCAAGTCAGAGCTACCTTTTCCTTTTAATGAGAATGTCCACCTTATTCTTCTCATTTTAGGTTCTTTTCCCCCCAACCGTTCTCTCACAAGACAGTAGCCCTATGTCTGGCAGGTCACTGCTATAGGATTTTATTTGTTGACCTTCACTTTGAAACAATTTCATCTGCTGAAGAATTTCAGTTTGCATGACTCTGACATCCTAGGCTGTATATCTGAACCAATTTTTATTCGCAACTTTCTTTAGAAATGAGAATTTTTAAATTCCAACAGGCTTTTTTTTTCTTTTTTACTCTGCTATATGGACCTTTGATCACTCTAATCTCTATTTAAGACAGCAGTGTTTCCCTAAAGCAAACAACTCCTCTTTGACTTTGAAGCCTTTCACCTGAAAATCACTGTCCTGAGTTCTTATAATTCTATGTAGCCTTGTGTCCAATTTAAATATGTTCACCATTCTCCTGCCAGAAGCAGAGCTCAGTACCTTTGGACACAGTTTCCAGTTCTACACCTCCCCCTGTTCCCCACTATGATAAGTCCAAACAACTTCTTCCCAATAACCACATCCCTAGAGCAAGATACAACCTACTTGACTGGCCCTGCTGATCCTCATATCCCAAAGGGACTGTGTAGGTATGTCACACTGGCTACTTTTCAGTTACAGGGAAACCTTCTGGAACTCATACCTGCAAACCTTATAGCTCCCACAACCCGTGAGTAATAAAATCTTTACTCTATCTTTTATCTCACATAATCATTGAAGGAATGCTCTCCATCTTAAACATCCTAAACTAAAACATCTGCCTCTGGGTTTTTGTCGTCTGGTGTCTTTGCAGAAGAATGCTGACCTGTAGTTTCAGTGGTGCTCCTCACCATGCCATGGGTTTCTGCATAACTGAATTCACTTAAGTCATTTACTCTGAACAAGAGTAATACTATAACACTAACCATCTCTCTGAAAAAAAGAAGTACCTGACTCCTGAATGTTACATAATAAAGTAATTTAGATAACGAAAAAGACTGATAAAACCATTTTCAATAAATTTTAGTACCAATTAAAGGATATTTAAAATATTCAATTTTACCCAAATTACTCTGTGTGTGTGTGTGTGTGTGTGTGTGTGTGTGTGTGTGTGTGTTTGTGTGTGTGTATGTGCAAGTGTGTGTGTATGCATGTGTGGAGGAAGGGGTATTTTTATGTGTGTGTTTGTTTTAGTGATACCTAAACCATTCACATTATTCTTTCCAAAACAGAAAAATAAATATTATTGTGGTTTGTATGTTGAATGTCCCCAAAAGGTCCATATTTTAAAGATTTGGTTCTCAGGGTGGTACTACTGGAAATTAGTGCAACCTTTAGGAAGTGGGACCTTACAGGAGGTCCCTAGGTCATTGGCACATACCCACAAAGGAGATTGTGGGATCCTAGGCTGTCTCTCTGTTCTGGCTCAAGACATAGCCTTTTGCTCTAGCACATGCTCCTCCCCCTTGGCCACCCACAACCCTCAGCAGAACTGAGCTGATGCAGCCCATACACCCCATCCTTGAATCTCGAGGATGAGATTATTTTGTGACCAAAATAAACCTCCTCTCTTTATAAGTTAGCTACTTCAAATATTTCATTGTAGTAATACAAAGCTAATAGAAATGATTTTAGCATATGTGATGTTTATCCCATTTCATCCTCCCAATAGTCTTGTAAATTTTCACCAGTACAAACATAGAGTAACTCCTTTTGGAAGAAATTAATAAATAACTCATGGTTATATATCAACTGGGTAGTTCAATCCAAGTTTGAAAGCGGGAATATAGGAATGGAAAATCTTCATTATTTTTACTCAGCTCTGCCTTTTAGGCTGTAAGGAGTCATATTTGTAGATACTCTTATTCCATTACATCTTAACAATTGATCCAATCAATTTGACAAAAGTTCTAGAACTTTATGTAGAATTTCCAAAATGGTAATTCACTGATTTTTCTAAATTTGGAGTTACCATTAGGTCATACGCAGTAATACCCAAAAGGAACGGTACATCTCACTACTGAAAGGTGAGTGTTTCCAAAGAGATATTTACACAAAGAAAGAAAGAAAAAAGAAACAGAACTAGAATGAAAACAAAACAATGAAAAAATAAGTCTTGTGTTGAAGAGTCTGACTTTACTTCTTCGCTCTCAGGCAAATGAAGAGAAAATATACTGAGAATTTCCTCTGCCATTTGCAATTTCCAGTTGCTGCAGGTGGACCCAGTGCAGTGAGCAATGCCCAAGATCTGTCAGAGGGATGGTCATGTCTGATCAAGAGTTTCAGAGACACATTTTTGTAGACATGAGAATAAAAGTGATTTCATGTTGAACAATGGGCAAATTTTAATATACCTGAAATATTGAGTAGGCTCCTCCTTGAAGGAGCATTCTTGAAATAAAGTACATCCTTCAGTGTGTTTTATTTTGTTTTCCTATTCTACAGTTAGGCAAATGGCCAATATGGGATTTGAAAATTACTAAGCAACTCCTACGCATGCATCCTATGAAAATCTCAGTGCTTCCTTAGGGAGGCATAAATATAACTTCCCAGAACAGATACAGTGGTCTTCCTTTTTTACCTTCTTCTGTGTCCATATACCCTTTGTTATTTCCCTATAACACCTTATTATTCATTATCTCATTCATCTCCATATTTATTAGTTTGTTGTATAACAGATTATGTTCTTATCCTAAAATTATACTTGCAAATAACTAAAAAATTACCACTGCTCCATCAATATTCCAGTAAGGAGGATATACAAACAAATCAACAAAGAAGCATTATTTCAGATGTTCAGAAGTGCTATAGGAACATAAGGAAGTGAATCAGCAGTAGGTGATTGGGGAGAAGGGTAATGCAAATAAAGTAGTAAGGGAAGAGTAAAGTTAGAAGGCGACAATTGCTTGGGAGCCTGACTGGCAAGAAGGAGTCATCTGATAAACAGGGTACAGAGGGTTTCAGACAGACAAATGTACCCTCAAAAGTACTGAGCTGTGAAAGGGCATGGTCTGTGTTGTCAGGACACAAGGGAAGCTAATGGAGTTGGAGTTTACTGAGCATGAAGGGTTAGGTCTGAGAGGAAGACAGGGATAGATTCACTAAAAATACAACATACGTATTTACTTCTGTCTAATCTACTTCAAATTCTCTAGATTCTTCTCACCTACCTTTTTCTTTGTGAACCTCTGAAAGCAATGCCTTTCAATTGAACTGAGCTGTCAGTATCCGGTTGGAACAAGTCCTAGCACTAAACTGCCTAGTATTGTCAGGGGCATATCTATGTGCATCGTTTTTCACACGAGCATCTGTCAAATGAAAATGTGTGAGGCACCATGTAGTTTAGAAAACAGCATGCGGAAATGGAAATAGACTGAGCTGGAAGCCAGATACCAACATTTCAACCCGTTTTTGCCACTTACTGTCTCTGCTACTTTGGTCAAGATACCTACCTTCCTGTGATACAAGTGTCCTCATCTATAAAACAGAGAAGATAATGGTGGATCTGGTAGACTCGATTATTGTCTAGTTATATGAAAAGTCCTTAAAAGACAATAGGTCGAAACTCTGAGAATGTACTATTGGTTTAAAGAAATTGCAGGGAAAGAGCCAGCAATGGAGTATTGCAGAGGACTAGGCTGAGAGACTCAGAATAAGTTCAGAATCTGTGGTCATGTCCAAAGAACAACGAAAGTAGACACTGCTGTGCCCTTCATGGAAAAAAAGTCAAAGAGTGGCTGGCTGTGGCTTTATTTGCCTGGCTGTTTTATTGCTTGTTTATTAATGAAAAGAGGTCAGTTTATATGCTAGCTTATGTCTAGCATAGTGTCTGACATACAGTTAGTATCCAGTACATACATGAACAAACACAAATGGGTGAATTGATAGATGTGTACACCCATACATACCGTGAGCCAAAACCTTAGTACTCGATGCACTCCATCTTCTCAACTTACCATGTTCCAGTGTGAAGTCAAAACAGAGTACGTTGCCAAGCATGGCGGCATGTGCCCGTAATCCCAGTACTTGGGAGGTTGAGACAGGAGGCTCACAGGTTCTAGACCAGCCTCAGCAATTTAGTGAGACCCTATTTAAAAAAAAAATTAAAAAACTGAGGGTTTAGCTTGGAGGCAGAATGCCCCTGGGTTCAATCACCAGTAACACACACGCACAAAAAAAAAAAAAAACAAGCAAAACAAAACAAAACAAAAACATCCTAAATTCTAGGAACTAAAAGGCTCTTCTCTAATATCCATTTGGCATGTCTTTGGTGAAAATAAGAGAACTGTTTAAATAACTAATTCAATTAGTGCCTAAGAACAGCTTAGAATATGGATTTTTTTTTTTAGATTCAAGGGCTTTTTTTTTTTCTTTCTTTTTGTCTTTGTTTTTGTTTTTGCAGATTCCTAGATGAGTCAACCAGCTTCAGAACCACCTTGGAAATATCTTCAAAAGCAAGTTTCAGCATTCCACATGCATCAGACTAATAAGAATCTCTTGGAATGGGGCCTAAAAGTCTGTATTTATAGAAAGTCACTTAGTTCACGTTTGCAGAAGTTTGATAATCCTGTTTTAGTGGCTTAAAAGGCATTTTGCTCTCCATTTGAGTTGTATTTGTAGGGAATGTAAGGTAAGGAAAATTATTGGCTGTGTTCAAAAGCGGAATTAGAAAATTATGTATGATTTCCAAAATGAATACAAAATAAATTTTTTATAAAATAAGAACGGAGAGGTTTTGAATAAAACAGAGAAGTAATGTGTTGTATAAAGATGTAAGGCTTTTAGATGACAGTAGATCCAGTGTTGGTCATCCATGTGATGTGGCCACTTCAAATGTTAATTAATCTTCAGCTGTAGTAATAGATTGTTTACTCATCAGAACAAGAGTAATGAAATCTTCATATTTGTCAGATGTCCCGCAGGAATACTGTGTTCACCCTTAAGTACTGAATTTTAAAAGGATATCAATCAAAATAAATGCCCAGGTTTAAAAAAGTGTCCTAGGAAAAATAACAGGGAAACTCAGGTTTTTTTACTTAGATGAAAAAGCATATAGCAATATGAAATTTACCTTCAAGTTACTAGTCAGCTTATCTAAAAGAGTGACTGGATTCCCTCTAGGAAGAGGGAAGAAATGAAGGACTATTGAAAGGTGCAGGGTGATTATTTTGGCTCATTATAAGAATGTGCCCATTTCTTTGTACCATTAAAAGACAAGTATATATAAATTATAGGAATATTGTTTAAAATGTGGGAAACTGGTATCCATAATTCTTTGGTCTAATATGCATCCACATATGTTAAGCTTTTATGATCTTGTCTATAGCCAGGTGTATTTTTATAATATTTGTGTCATACTATGGCAAATCTTACTTAACATTGTATTCTGAGATTTTTTTAATGTGGATTCATATCTATACATTTTGATCTCTGCACAATAGCCCATCAAGTGACATGCCAAAATAAATCATTTTCCTGAAATGTTCTACAAAGTAAAGAACTTTGTAGAACAGAAGCTAAAGCAGAAAATAGAATACCTTAAAGAACAGGGTCTTGTGGCTCTGGTCATGATTTCAAGTCTATAGACAAGTGTATTTTGTAAAGAGTAAGGGTAACAGTAGTGGAAACAACTACTTATAGGGCTCTTGGTAAGATCAGTACCACTGTGATTTCTGGATTAGTGCCCTTCTTTCACCACCAACCCTGGAGTGAACTGGTTATCTGGCTTTAAGGGAGAGAGTCACAATGACCACTTCCAAAGGCATCATAGAAACCGGGCGTGGTGGTGCATGCTTGTAAACCCAGTACTTGGGAGGCTGAGACCAGAGGATCTGGGTTCACAGCCAGCCTCAGCTACTTAGACCCTCTGCAACTGAGTAGGACCCTGTTTTAAAATAAAGAATAAAAATTGGGCTGGGGGTATAGCTCAGAGGTAGAATGCCCCTGGGTTCAATCCCCAGGACCGAAAAACAAAACAAAACAAAAAAAAACAAAGTCATCATAGAAGGAAAGTACCAAAGGGAGGCCCTGTACTGAATGCATTGGGAGCCTTTTGGACATGGAGATTACAAGGCTGTGCAGCATAAGTGCTAGTCCTGAGTAAAGAAAGACTGGCCTACAGTGCTAGAGGGTAGCACTGTATTTCCTAGAGTGACCTCAGACTATTCCCTAGAAGACAGGCATGAGCCAGGGAGACTATGGGGGGTTCTTGGCCATTAATGGTGTTGTGTTGCACACATTGCTAGGCATAAAAAACTGTGCATGCATCTGAATCTGGCATAGAAGCCTTAAATTGGGATATTGTAAATGTCTAATATCCATTATCTCATTGAAACCTTATAAATAAAGTTGTAGCTGCTTTATGTAATTATTCCCATTTTATAAAGATTAAAAAATGTAATTTGTATGGGCCATTAAGACATAAGTGAGCCAGATGAAGGTGCTCTGTATCTCCCAGTCTTTCATCCTTCTATCTAACCACCTCAGGCAAACAAATTCAATTTAAAAATCGAGCTTTCTGGGAAGACTTCAGAATGTGATCAATGGGGGCTTAAGGTATTTCCCTTGAGCTAACACCACTTCCCTTGGTAGGTGTGACATATGTGCCAGGTGGGTGTTTTTATGAGTGGCTGTCTTTTTTTTTTAATCTTATTTTTATAAGAATTCCTGAAGTCAAAGCTAATTAAAAACAGTATTTCTATTTTATCTGCAGAAGGCATCTACTGCCAGATTTGGTCGACTGTGTAAGGCTGTCTATAATTTCTCACTTAAGAGGGTAATTTATGCATGACACTAATTGATGATAAAGTGATTATTAAAGCGACATGGCTTGCCATTCCTTTCCATTTCTGTGTCATTGTACCCTGAGTCGGTATCTGTCCTTCTTGAATTTCTCTGCCAGGATAATTATATGGCCATATGTAAATCATCCCACCCCACCTCTCTGATTTTTTGAATGAAAACCAGGAATGGAATGACTAGATTTTTATACACTTAATAAAAGGACTTTCAAAATTTAATATAAACTGTGAAGTGAAAATTAATTTGGAAGAGCGGTTTTAGGACATGTCATCAGGAATTAACTTTAATGATAAGTTTGGAGGGTTTTAAACTTAAGCCAAATGAAAGCTCCTGAAGTATGCACTTATTCTCTTTACTAACTTCTTGTTAAGGTACTCTGTAACTTGTCCTTTATTTTATGACAAGATATTTGAAAGGTTGATTTGAATGAGTCATAGCCATAATTATTAGGCAGTATAAAAATATAATAGATTTTGAAACTTCTTTTTTATTTTTTTAAGTTCTTAAAATACTACCATGAACTCTTGCACTACTGAATCTAAAATAAGGTCTCCTAAGCATCTGACTATAAGCATCAACCCAAACTCAAAAAAATGAATAAAACCCCATATTGATCAACTGAATTAATTTTTTAACATATGGATTATTGCCTGGGTGTATAATAAAGAAATTTGGGCATATAAATTCATTTCTTTTGCAATGACAGCATGAGTTTTCATCTTCAGGGAAGAATATCACCCAAAATGGTACCCAAACAAACATATCTTTTAAGGGAGTATGCAAAATATGGGCTCGACTGTTATTTTCACTGCTCAGGCTAAAAATCTAAGTATCACCCCAATCTTACCTCATACCAACATCTGATTGCTCAGAAAAAATTGTGTGAATTCATGCTTCCAACCATGAACAGAAGAGAATACCTTCCATACACCTTTATCTCCACATCTGATCTAATCCACCATACTCTCTTGCCTGGGATATTAAATAGAATAATTGTTTTCCTGGTTCTCTCTTGCCATCCCACAGTATATGTTCCATTCAGCAGCCAGGGCAAATGCTCTAAATGAGACTCTGATCAGGTTCCTTACCTGCTCAAAAACTTCCAATCGCTTCGTGTCACATTCAGAATAAAATTAAAATGTCCTCCGTTGTCTACAAAATCAGGTAAAATATATAGTCCTACTCTGCATAATGACCTTTCAGTAAAGGATGGGCTGTATTTATGAAGGTGACCCCGTAAGACTATAAGGCAGATGAAACTTCTCTATCCCCTACCCCTGTGTTTGTGTTTTAAATGTTGCTGCAAAGTAGTGGACCACTTTTTAAAAAACTTGCAAATTTTAAAAAAAGAAATTATAGTAAACTAAGGTCAATTTTATTTTTGAAAAAGATATTTCTGTAAAGTTATTGTTGCCTAAATGTACAGTGTTTATTAAGCCTATAGCATGTACAGTAATATCCTAGGTTCTCACATTTATACCCCACTCACTCACTGACTCACCCAGAGAAACTTCCAGTCCTGCAAGCTCCACTCATGGTAAGTGCCCTATACAAGATATACCACATTTTATCTTTTATATTATCTTCTTATCTACTTTATGTTCAGCTATGTTTACATATGCAAATACTTATCATTGTATTACGGCTGCCAGCATTATTCAGCACAGTGACATACTCTTTAGCTTTGTAGCTTAGAAGCAACGGGCTATACCATCTAGGTTTATGTGAGGACACTCTGTGGTGCACCATGATGGGAGTGCCTAAAGATGCATTTCTCAGAACATACCCCTGGTGTTAGGCAACACATGACTGTACCTCCTACTGTTCTGGCCATATCCTCTGAAACTCTCCTGTTCTGCTCAGCTCTAGCCCTACCCATTGTATTTCTGCTACTGGAAATAGTAAGTTTGTGTCTATATCAAGGCCTCTGTTTTCATTATTTCCTCTGTCTTGAGCACTTCCCTCCCCAGATACCAGAGTATGGTTCCATCCCTCCATTCAATCACATATCCAGAGAAATGCCACCTTCTCTCTACTAGGCTTTCTCCTTTGCAGACAATTTAAAACGGAGACCTTAAATAACTGAGCAGGGAGGGATCTTGAGGGAAATGCACCAGGTACTATGTACAAATATGTTTCTATCACACTAAACCACAATGTGATGTATGATTACAACGCACCAATAAAAATATATTTAAAAATCACTTTAAGTATACTGTGTAGTCCTTGTTCTCATTTTACCTTCATAGCATTCATCACTACACTAGATGTGTTATGTATTTTCCTCTCTCAAGTATATAAGCTCAGTTATATGGCTTATCCCCCAAAGCTCAAAGGAATATTTAGCCATAGAATATCAACTTAGTGGATGATTGAGTAAATTAATGAATAACTTGAAAAAATATCAAAATAGAAGACATATGCAGGTAGTAAGATGGATTTTTTTTTCAGTACTGGAGATCAATCCCAGAACCTTGTGCATGCCAGGCAAGCACTCTATTACTGGGCTACATCCCCAGCTAAGATGGATCATGTTTTCCAAACCCACCAGATATACATGTAATTATGACTTTATTTGATTCTTAATTTGTCAAATAACCTTTTACCCTAAGTTTCATATAATTGTTCTTAATGTTTTTGAAAATATACAGCCCTGTACTCAACTGCAAACATTATTCCTCAAAGTGAAACAACTAATAAGGGTTTAAAACACAACTCTAGTTCTCATCTGCTTGTGTGGCATAATAGAAGTCTGTGGAGAATTATCTTTCAAAGAAAATTTCATCTTCATGTGTGAAGAATCCCAATTCTCATGGTGTGCTCTTTATTTTTTTAATATATCTTTACTGGTGCATTGTGATTATGCAGCATAACGAGGTCCAGAGTGATAGGGACACATACTTACTCGGCACTTGCTATGTCTCCTCCAGATTCCACTCCACTCCCTCTCCTTCCCCATACATGTTACTGAGGTTGGCAATGATAATTCTGTGTCTGTACAAAGCATTATATGAAGGGTTATGCCCTTTAAAAATTGACACCAGGTGCGGTGTGCATGTATGGATCACTTTAAACCTCACTATGATGTATAATTACATTGCACAAATAAAAGTATATTAAAAATGATACTCAATATCTCAGTCAGTTATTATCATAACAAGTGTCAATATAAAGAAAAACATCAGAAGATAGTTAATGGGCTCTCTAAGTATCATCACTGTGATCATAATCACCAATAATTATACATATAATTATTATAAAATCTTGTGTAACATCTAACTTAGTTGCCCCTGGGTAGGATATTAATATACACAAGACATCTAATGGTCATCTTCTTGGTTGCAAACTTTTGCATCTTAGACAGTTAATCATGTTTCTTGTCTTACTACTTTTTTTTCCATTCTTTGACTCCCTCAGTGTCTTGGAGTCTCTGCCTCTCACTTTCTTGACCATTTTTGGCTTTCTCTTGTTACATTTATGAGAGATTCTCCTTGAGTGGGGAGCTGACAAGATGTGTTATTATTATTATGTATTTATTTACTTATTTTTTGCAGTACTGGGGATTGAACCCAAGGGCATTCTACCTCCGACCTACACCCCCAGCCCTATTTTTATTCTTTATTTTGAAACAGGGTCTCACTAAGTTGCAGAGGACCTCACTAAGTAGCTGAGGCTGGCTGCAAACCTGCGATCCCCCTGTCTCAGCCTCCCAAGTACTGGGATTACAGGCATGTGCCACCATGCCCAGCTGTGTTATTATTATTTTTTTCTTTGCAGAGTTAAAGCCACACCTTGAAATTCATGATGGTTGAGTTGCTACTCCTGTGTCTGTCTGAACAGCCAATCTGTTGTCTCTTCAGAATCTCCCTTTTTTCTTGCATTGACATCAGCCCCTGACAATATGCCTGCCACTATGCACAGCCATGAATGTTTTAAGATTTATGCAGAAATAAGTAGGGAGGCTGCATGAGATAGATGTTTTAATTCCCATTGCCCCAAATTATAACTAAACAACAGAGGAAAAAAAGAGGTCCAAGGAAACAGGTTATAATAGAAGAAAAAGGATTGAGTATATAAGTCCACATGATATATTAAATCTTTGTATTTTGTTTTCTTATCTAATATCCATTATAATGTTGGAGATTGATATTAACATTTCCCATTTTCAGATAAGAAGACTGACTCTTGCTACTTTTTGTATTTTTTGCGGTACTGGGAATTGAACCTAGGGGCATTCTACCTCCAAACTACACCCCCAGCCCTATTTTTTTATTCTTTATTTTGAAACAGGGTCTCACTAAGTTGCAGAGGGCCTCACTAAGTAGCTGAGGCTGGCCGCAAACCTGGATCCTCCGGTCTCAGCCTCCCAAGTACTGACCACACCTGGCTGACTCTTGCTACTTGAAACTAAAAACTAAACATTAGTAGTTTGTTCATTTTTTATTACCAAGTGATATTCCATGGCATGTCCCATGGTTTGTTTAAATACACAGCCACTGATGGGTATGTGGATTGTTTCCAAATGTTTTCTAATATTTTTATAGCATATATTTTACATTTATCTTTATGATCCTTTTTGAGATAATATTTTTTGTCAGGCATAAGATTTAGTGGTATGGGTTGAATGGTGGTTTGCCCCCGAAAGATTCAAGAAGAGACCAAGAAGCTTGGTCTCCAGTATGGCAATTTAAGAGGAGGTGTGACCTGTAAAAGATGGGGCCCAGTCAAAGGTGATTAGTTCATTGGGGGCACTTTCCTTGGAAGGGATTAATATTGTTCTCAGAGTGACTTAGTTCTTCCAAGAGTGGGTTGTTACATAAGAGCAAGACTGGCCTACCCCAGTCTCTAGTTTTTTATCTTGCCATGTGAACCCTCTCTCCTGAATCCATTCCCACTGTGATGTGATCTACTATGCTGTGATGTAGCCTAGAGGTCCCTCACCATATTCCAAACAGATAGGGAAATGGAAACTTAGATTTTCAATTTCCCAAACTCTGAGCTATATAAACTTCTTTTCTTTGTAAAATATCCTTAGTCTCAGGCATTTTGTCATAGTAATGGATAACTAATACACTTAGATTTTTAAAAATCTATTTCTAGCACCATTTATTGAAAATGGTGTTTTTCTATGGGTTGATTCTATAATCAATTGTTCATATTTCTGCACTCTGTTTTTAGTTCCACAGATCTGTATATTTATCCTTCCAAATTCACCAAATTCACATGTTCTTGATTACTATCACTAAATAAAAAGTCCAAATCAGTAGACTGATTCTTCCCCCTTTATTTTTTCTTTTCATAATTAGAAAAAACCAATTCTAGTATTTTTGAATTTTTTGTATAAATTTTAGAATAATCTTACCTATATCAATAACAATAACAAAAGTCTTGCTAACAACTTGGGAAAAGTTTCATAAGCCCGCACATGAATTTGAGGAGAACTGATATCTTTATTATGTTTAATCTTCTAATCTGTGAACACTATAGTGCTTTCAATCTACTTAGGTTTTTTGTAGATATTCTTTATCAAGTTTTTAAATTCTGAATTTGTTCTTTTTTAATAGTTAGGGGACTATTCGGTAATCTATTAGACATAGGGTGAATTGTGATACCTATTTTTTGGTGGCATTGTTTGTTTGTGTCTAAGAAATTGATCCATTTATTTATCAAGTTGTAAAATTTACATTTGCTGTGCTGATCATAATATTTTCCTTATAACTATTTTGATTTCTGTAGGGTGTTTAATGATATTACCTTGCTGACACTCCTAATTTGTGTCGAATGTTTTTCTTTCTTTCTCAGTCTTACCAGAAATTTCTGAATTTGGTTGATCTTTTAAATATTAAGCTGTTTGATTTTATGTACCATTTTTGTTTTCAATTTCATGGCTTTCTCTGTCCTTCCCCCCCTTCACTTGTTTTATTTATTTTCTTTTTTTTCTGTGTTTGTTTGTTTATTTACAGTGCTAGGGATAAAACCCAGGGTCTTTACACTTGCTAGGCAAGTGCTCTACCCCAAGCTACATTCCTAGCCCCTGATTTTCTAGGCTCTTGAGGTAGAAACTTAGAGTATTGATTTAAAGCTTTTTTTCCCTATTTAAGTGTGTGCATTTTGTACTAAAATTTATTTGTGTTCCACAAATTTTGAAGTGTTGCATTTCCATTTTTATTAATTTACTCATTTACTTACTTATTTTTAAACTTCTATCGGTACATCACAATCATACATCATAGTGAGATTCAAAGTGATACATTTCTGGATGCCCCTTTATTTAGCTAAATGAATTTAAAAGTTTCCTTTCATATTACCTCTTTGGCCATGGATTACTTATCAATATTTTGTTTACTTTCCTAACATTTAGTAATTTCTTATTGTTTTCTGTTAATTGATTCCATCATTGTTAGAGAACACAGTATAATTTTGATTTTTTTCAAATGATGAGGTTCATTTTAGAGCTTAGGATATTATCTATAGTGGTATACATTCTACTCACTACAAAAAAAAAGTGTTTTCTGTTGCTGTAGGATGGTATATTCTATAGATACCAATTGGATTCTATTGGTTGATGGTATTGACAAGTTTCTTATTCTTGAAAATTTTTGTCTAGTTTTTCCATCAGTTTTTGAAAGAAGGATGTTGAATCCCCAACTACAATTGTAGATTTATCTATATCTAGCTTTACTGGGTTTTGGGCCACAAAATTTACAGCTTTTTCATTTCTTGCATACATTTGATTATGTATTCTTATTACATTGAGCCTTTTATCAATATAGAAGGCCCCTCTATGTCTCTACTAATTCTTTTTGTTCTAAAATATAATTTATCTTATATTACCATACAAATATCAGCTTTCTTTTTTATTTGTTTTTGCATGATATATATGATATAAATGATATATGTGTATATATACTGCCTTTATTCTTTTTCATTCAAGATATCTATCATTATATTCGAGGTGAATTTCTGCAGAAAGCATATGCTTGGATTATTCTAAAAGGCACTTTGCCAGTATTATTTAATCAGTGTATTTACACCATTTGCATCTAATGTAGTTATTATCGGAATGCTTAAATTGGCTATTTTATTTCTGTTTTGTTTTTAATTGAATTGTTTTGATAGCCCCACTATCCTGTGGGTTCTTTGAAAGTGTTTTTGGTATTTAATTTTTTTTATTTTTAAATTGTTTATTGGTGCATTGTAATTATACATCTTAGCACTCTTCAAAGTGATTCATTCATATATGCACACATCTTTTGGTGCATTTCCCACTGCACCCATCCCCTCTCCCTCTCTTTCCTCCCTGTACATGCTAGTGTGGTTAGTAGTAATACATTCATGTATAAGCATAACATTATTTGGTCTGTTTCCTTTCTCAAACTTTTCTTCCCCTCCCTTCCTCCCTCCCTCAACCCTGTCTTACTATTCTCTCTCCTTGTTTTCATGAAGTGCTTTTTGTTTGCTATTTTCTCTCTAGCTTCCACATAGGAAAGAAAACATGTGACCCTTGATTTTATGAGCCTGGATGATCTTACTTAGTATAACATTCTCTAGTTTCATCCATTTTCCTGCAAATTACATAATTTTGTTCTTCTTTTTTATTTTCATTTATTGGTGCATTGTAATTATACATTTTGATATATGTCAGGGTATCAACATCATTCATGCACACATTGCTCATTTAGCCCTCCTTCCAATCCCACCCTATTCCCTCCCTCTTCCCTCCCTTTCATGCTCCAGATAGTGATTTGAGTCTTATAAGTTTGTGTATGTACATCATATGCTATAGTGTGTTTCCCTCCACCCCGCTCCCAACTCCCTCAGTTAGGTCACCTTCTTTGTCCATCTAAAGATTTCTTCTTCTTCCCTTCTAAGTCCCTTCTAAGTCCCATTCTATCTAGCTCCCAGAGATTAGGGGGGGCATCCGACTTTTTACTCTTAGTGACTTACTAATATCACTTAGCATAATGTTCTCTAGTTCTCTCCATTTCCCTGTAAATGATGTGATTTTGTTCTTCTTTGTAGCTGCGTAAAATTCCATTGTGTACATATCCCATAGTTTTGTGATCCATTCATCTGTTGATGGACACCTTGGCTGGTTCCAAAGTTTGGCAATTGTGAATTGTGCAGCTATAAACATAGATACACAGGCATTAGTCTGGTAGTTGGGTTTTAGTTCTTTGGGGTAGATGCCTAGAAGTGGTATTGCTGGGTCATATGGTAGGTTTATTCCCATTCTTCTGAGGATCCTCCACACTGTTTTCCAAAGCGGTTGCACTAATTTGCAATTCCACCAACAGTATAGTAGAGTTCCTACTTCTCCACATCCTCGCCAGCATTTGTTGTTGTTTGTGTTTTTAATGATTGCCATTCTAATTGGGGTTAGGTGAAATCTCAGGGTAGTTTTGATTTGCATCT
>PVJS01012649.1:0-43478 GCA_004027185.1 Glis glis | reverse complement strand
CTGCAGTCCCCAGGTCCCCTCAGCCACCTCCAACCTCAGCTTCTCCTTGAGTCTGTTGTCCCCCCCCCCCCGCCCACACGCACATCTGAACTGTGGCCCCAGAAGGTGGGTGTTAAGGGGCGTCTGGTCACCGCCAGGTCCCAGCACTGGGAAGCTTGTCAGGAGCCTCCCTGTTGTAACTTCCCCACCTGGCCGGTGTGCCCGAGGCTGCTGCCACCTGACCGACACCTGGCCTCCTACACAGACGAGGCAGCCGCCTTCTTTCAAGTGTTTACTTAGCTCAAGTCTGAAGCTTGTAGACATTTGATGACAACACGCTTTGGAGAGCGGGTGGAAGACAGTAGACCGCGTCTACGGGGCTGCGATGGGGCCCTGACCCTTCCAGGTGGGTGCAGAGGGGGCACCATGCTGGGCACCACTTGCCCGGGGGCTGGGCGGTGACTGCGTTCCAGGCTGGTGCGGAGGGTGGGCAGTGGGTGCAGTAGCCACCTGGCACAGCGCTGATTGGGTCTCTGTGCGCTGCACCGTCTTGGTACAGACTCTCCTGGGCAGCGGGTGGCCGTGGGCCACTCAGCATGGCTGGGCCTTGGCTACCAAACTCTGCATCGCTCCTTGGGGTGCATGGGGGTTCCGCGGGCGCAGTGGAAGGCATTGGAGAAGGCGGCTAGGTTCTGCAGTGAACCTAGCACCCTACAGAAGAGCGGGCAAGCAGGACGGCCTGAGACGGGCACCTGGCTGGGGCTGGGGCAGGGGCTGGGGCAGGGGCCTGGGCGGGGGCACTTGCCTGTACTTCAGGGGACTGTGGACATCAGTCTTGATGGACTGGAGCGCAAACTCAGGCCGGTAGGACCCGCACCACACCTGTGGGAGCACGGGGATGTGGCTACAGGGCTGTGGGGCCAGAAAGGGTGCCCTTTGGTTGGGGCTGGGTTAGGAGGCAGTCCCCACCAGCCCAAGCTGTCCTTCCTGGGTGGCGAGAGGGAAGCCAGCAGGTTCTTCCCCCCCCCTTTCACCTCTGCACCTGACTCTCCAGCTCTCTCATGCCCCTGCCCAGCCTCTTCCTCCAGGAAGTCTGCCAGATCTGGCTTCTGGCTCTGGGAGCTGCCAACTCACTGTGCCCCCCGAGGCCGCCCATAGTGGGCCCTCCAAAGACATGGGGGTGGGAGTTGTGGTGGGGGCAGGACAATAGCTGCTACCTGGGCATAGTTGATGAAGAAAAGCTGCTCGTAGGTCAGCTCCAGTCCGGGCAGCTGCTGATCCTTGCCGCCTTCCGCCGTCCACTTTAGGTAAGCCTGCGGGCCCAAGTCCAGCCAGGCCTCTGGAGCCCTCTGATCTCCATGCGGAATGGAGGTCTGACTCCGGGACCCACCCCAAGTAGCGGCCCTGCTTCTGCAGCTGAGGGCCCCTGTGCACACCCGCAGGGACCAGCACTTAGCACCTCGCTTCCTCAGCGACCCTGCAAGTGCTTATGCAGGGTTTTGTGGGGCCTCTGGATTGCCCACCCCGAATGAGCTCCTGGTCCAGGGCTCACCCACTCCTGAGGCTGTGAGGGGTGGCCGATGCTGGTGGACATGTGGTCTCTCCCTCACTCTCTCACTGGGAGTCGGAAAGTGGCTTCCACACCAGCTCAGGTGGGTAAAGATGCCCAGTACCCACCATGGCTGGGATGTGCTCGGGGTAGTGCTCCTCCCCAGTGCAGGAGCAGTTCCCAGGGTGTGCCCTCTGCATGGGTCCCTGGCCGCTTGGACCCACCTTGTACGCCTGTCGCACCCCACCGTTGTCCGCGATGTTCTCCCCCAGGGTGCTGAACCCGTTCACCTGAACACAGGAGACAGGATGGGGGCAGCCCAGGCCCTGGTGCCCCTTGTCCCACAGTGCCAGGGCCGGGGAGTGGATGCAGGGTCACCCCAGAGCGGGTGACATGCTCACGTTCTGCTGGTCCGCCAGGTCCCAGGAGTAGTTGCCGTACTGGTAGATCATGCACTCTGACTGCTCCCGGAAGTGTTGGGCTGAGAAGTTACTCCACCAGTCCAGCATGTTGCCGTTCTTGTCGAAGTTGCGGCCTGGGCGGGGCATGCAGAGGCGCTGTGCCTGGTGCCCGCGGCAGAGGCTGGCCCAGAATCCCGCTGTTCCCACACCTCCTCCAGCCAACCCCAGCATCTAGAGCTAGCGGTTCCCAAGCAGGGACTGAACCCTAGAGAACATCGGGGTGCTTGTAGGGGATGTCATGTTGAGAGGCTACTCGGCCCCCCAGAGAGGGCTGGCTTCCGTGGTCTTCTATGCCACCGTCCCCCTCCCCAGCTTAGGGTTTGGAGTCTAGGTGGTCCTGGGGTTCCAGGCATTGAACACAGGGCTTCCCCCCAAAGGTCCCCACCTAGGTCCCTGTGCATGGTGGCAAGCCCTAAGAACCAGGCAGGGCAGCCCCTCCCTGGGAAGGAGGTAGGCCAGGCCTGGAGCCTCACAGTGTGCCGGGCACGGTCACGATCCCTGTTTCAGGGGCTCAGGGAGCGGAGGTGACCAGCCATCTGGGGGAACAGGGATCACTGGATCGGACCCTTGTGTTCTTTCTCCATGCCTGTGGCAGTCTCTCTTCATGCAGCCTGGGCTGGCATTCAAGACCTACTCTGCCACAGCTCCCTGGGGACCCAGGCTATCCTCCTATACCCTGGCCACAGCGTCCCCTTCTAAACGACAAAGGCTGAATGGACGGCCCCCAGGATGCTCAGTGGAGACGCAGGGTGTGCGTGTGGCTAGCAGGTGCAGCTTTGAACTGGGTCTCCTCCAGGCGGCCCCCTTACCATTGTCATCAAAGCCGTGCGTGATCTCATGCCCGATCACCATCCCGATGCCACCAAAGTTCAAGGCCTGTGGCTGCTCCTTGCTGAAGAAGGGTGGCTGGAGGATCCCAGCTGGGAACACTGTCCCCAATAGGGGACAGAGAATAAACTGTGAGTGGGCTCATCTGTGTGCCAGGCTCAGGTGGGCACCTCCAGGGTCCCGTCACCTGCTCTCATGGCCTGGGGGTCTCATGACCCCCGCCCACACCCAATGTAGAGATGAGGAAACTGAGTCTCAGAGGCGGAGGGGCAGGGCCAGATGTGGGGCCCTTGTTCGCCTCTTCTCATCTTTGCACCGCCCTCAGGAAAGGCTCCTTGCTGGCCCCTCTGCATCCCTCCCAACCTGCTTGAGAACACAGGGGCAAAGCTCTGAGTGGGAGAGGTTGGGCCTACCCTGTTCTGAGGACAAGCCTGGCGCCCTGAGGAAGGGGTGTGCGGGGCTGCGCAGTGGCACTGGAGGGCTGGGATGGCGGGGAGGGGGCGAGCGTACCGATCTGGTTTCGGTTTGGGGAGTAGAACGCATTCACCACCGCGGCCCCGATGATCCAGCTGCAGTAAACACACAGGTCGCTTGGAGCCCGTGTCTGCTGGGGCCTTCCCTTCGATCCTCCCCGCCCTGGCTGACCAGAGCCTGCCCTGAGGAGGCCCCTGTCACCGTCGCCATGCCCAAGCAGGCCACTGTGGAGCTACATCCCAAGGTCTGGCTCCTCTCTGGGACCCCCAGAAGCAGAGCAGGCTGGGAGGATTCTGAGACAGGCCCAGTGTCCCTCCCTGGCTGGCACTGGGCCAGCATCAATGTAGCACACAGCCACCCCTGCCCCGCAGGAACCCCTGCAGGCCACACCACTCACAGGTTCTGGTCCACCTTTTCCCGAAGCTTCTTGAGACTCCTCTGGGCGCTGGCCCTGAGGTTCTGTAGACCATTCTCAAAGTACAGGTCCTCCGAGAAGTTCAGCTACGGGAGAGGGGCGGTCACGGCCAGTGCTCGGGCTGGGTCCTCAGGGGCCAGGGGAGGGAGGGGTCCAGGGTGATTGGGGAAGGACCTCAAAGCTTGCCAGGCAGCGGGGCATGCGGCCCCCAGGGTCTGGGTGCAGGTGTGTGTGGGGGGTACCCTGACCCTGAGTCATATGTCACTCAGAACATGCTCCTAGTCCTTTGGGACCTCAGTTTTCCCATCCACAAACAGGTGGTGCTAGAGTGGCCCCAGGGTATGGGAAGGTGACGGGGTGTCTGGCATGGAGCACCCCCCCCCCCGGGCCCCGTGTCCCTGGGGTAGGGGACGGGCGCAGCTGTTGGGGGCACTGTGGGGTGGGGCGCACGCTGGAATACTCCTCGTCCAGGTGCTTGTTCTTCTCCTCCAGGATGTAGTCGGGGTAGCCGATCTGCTCCCGGATGCTCATGGCCTGAGGGGGAGAGGATGGACTGGTGGAGCCAGGGTAAGGCCCTGAGACCGCCTTGCAGATAGAGCGCCAGCCAGGGAGGAGTCACACGATTGCTATTTGCCACTAGGGTCGAGAGGACAGCTGGGATGCCTTGCTCCTTGGCCACTGCCGCCCCCACTGGTTCCTGGGGGCAGGTGGGCATTTCCCAGGCATGGTTCCCCTCTTGCTTCCCTCCACCCTCGGCTTCCCTCTCTGGCTGGGGGTCCTGACCACAGGACTCTGATGGGGACTCTGGCAGCTTGGTGTGGACGGGTGCCACTGATGCCCGGCCCCCGGGTCCACGCGGCTGCAGGCTTGCTCACTTTCTCCTGGGCCTTCTTCTTGGACTCCTCGTCCATCCAGTTCAGCTCATCCAGCGTCTCCACGAACACCGCCCGCACCTTGTTGATGAGCTCTCTGACCTGGGGGGGGGCACTTTGTGTCCCGGGCTTTTCCAGGGGCCACGTGACCAACATTCAGGAGCTTTTCAGTGAGGCTGGTCCAGAGCGCCTCTGGGCGAGGCTGCCCTGCTGTGGGCCTCCCAGGCGAGGTGTGGTGTTGGTGTGGCAGTGACCACCCTGGTTCAGGATCTTTGTCTTTCTATTTGGATCCTTGTAGATGGATGGAGGGACTCCCTACCTGTACAATTTGTGCCTTCCTCTCTGGGGTGCCTGCAGGGTCCAGGGCTGGGGGCCAGGGGTCAGGTACGGGGTGGGCAGGGTCTCCTTTGGCCTTCCTGTCTGGTGGGCACTGTGGCTAATGTGTGCCCCTCTGGGTACCCCTGGGCATGGACCGCTGCTGGGGGCTCATGGCCTGGGCGCGAGTGGGAGTCACAGTGTGAGATGGTACCATGGTGGCTCGCTCCCCACCTGCCGTGGCCTAGTGTCCCTGCAGGAGGCTGTGCCAGGGTGAGCGCCTGGGGCAGCTGTGGGTGGGGTGGCCTGGCAGTCAGGAAGCAGGGGCACCCACCATGTTCTTGCTTTCCCCGGGGAAGGCCTCCTTGACGTAGAGGAAGCCCACGGCGTTCTCCATGTTGCTGTTGACGTAGCTGACACACTCCCGCCAGCGCACCTCCTCCACTGTGGTGCCATACAGCGCCTGGTGTGTTCGTTTGCTGGCTCGCTCACTCCACACTTCCCGACATCCGCTTCCCCAGGCCCTGGGTTCATGAGCTGAGCAGACCCCCCACACCCCCATGCCCCCCACACCTCAGGGTGCCCGAGAACCAGAGGAGCCACGCATGACGCAGAGACATCCCTCCGCATGCTGGCCAGGATGCAGGGGACGGCCGTGTGGTTGGAGGGGCTCCCACCCAGGCTGGGAGTTGGGCCCTTACCCTGGGAGCAGTGGGGTGGTTCTACTTGGCCCCCTGTTCTCCCTCCTCAATCTGGTTGGCTAGACTCTGCTCTCAAGCACAGGGCTGGCATTGACCTGGGTCAGGCTAGCGGCCATGTCCATCCTCGCCACCAGCGCCTGGGTCCGTTTCCCAGCGCTGAAGTGGCGATAAGAATGCCTGCCTGCCTGACCCCAGCAATGCAAGGACACACAATGGGACTGTGACCCCCATCAGATCTGGCCCCAGATGTCACCCGGCCCACAGAGGGCTCTGCCTGGTGTCCAGCTGCCCCTTCCTGGGCTGTGGAATTCCCTGGTCAAGGAGGCAGGCGTGGCCCTCTCTCTGGTCCAGACTCCGGGTCTCCTGCCTGTTCCTGCCTCTTGGTCTCCACACTGGCAGTTTCTGCTCCCTGGAACTCTCCTCCTAGTCCCTTTGCTGCCTTCAAGGCCAAATGTCACAAGCAGCTCGCCTTGCCCTTGTTCCCTCCCCTCAGTCACACTTGTTGGTTTTGATAGAGCAGACTTCATTGACTGCTGGCTGTCGACTATCTCAAGAGGGCAAGTGCGGGACCTGCCCAGTCGCGGCTCTGCCCCCAGTGCTGGCCTTGGTGCCTGGCCTAGCTTATGTTCCTCATCTTAACCCGAATGAATGGAGGCCTGGTCAGGGCAGGGCAGCAGCCTCCACTGTGAAGTGCTCACCTTGCGGTAGTTCACCCGTGCGTCCTTGAATCGCTGGCTCAGGCTGCTGATGCGATCCAGCACCAGGCGCCAGACCAGGTAGTTCTGCATGGTCCTGGGGCAGGAGGCAGGGAGGGGGCACAGGTGGGTGCTCTCTGCCAAGGGAGGGGACATGACCCGGCCGGCAGGTTCTATACCACACCAAGTTCCGGGAGCAGGAGAGACTTCCGAGAATCAGCCTGTCTGCCCCTCATTGCATTGAGTGGCCTCCCATCTCTACTGAAGGTTCTGCTGGCCACTAAAATGTAACCTCCCCGTCCCTCGCCCCTGAGGGCACATTCTTGGTGTTCTCCTCTCCTGAGAGCCGGAGCCGTGTGTGGGGGAGTGGCCCAGAGATGCTGAGGCCCCGTGGGCCCTGCCCTGGGTCTCACCTGGCTGAGTAGATGTTGATGATGTCTTCGAGATTCTGCAGGTAGGGGATACCGTAGACCACCACTTCCTCATTTGGCTGCAGCTTGATTTTGACGGAGGACAGCACGGTTTGTATGAAGAGAGTCCAGTTAAATCCCTGGAGAAGGAGGGGTGGGGGGAGAGAGCGACCATTCCTGGGCATCCAGGAAACCCAGCCCGCAGCAAAAAGCACTCAAGAAGTAGGAGAGAAGGTCAAGTCAGAATCAGGAAATAGGGGTGACGTTTCTGCAGAGCCTGCAGACTGAGAAATGGGTCAGAGTGAATGCCAGTCTGTTGGAAAGAGTAAGTGTAATTGTGAACATTTCTGCAAAAGCCCAGCTCAGCAAAGACGACAAAAGAAGCAGAAAATATAAATAGTCCTATAGGTGAAATATACTGAATTTTTAATTTGAAATGTTCCACAAAGAAATTCCCTGGCTTGTCTGTCCGTATCATGCATTCTATCTGACATTTAAGAAAAACATACTGCCTATCTTACTCGGACTTCCCAGGGGGAAGAAAAAGAGAAAATCCTTGTCAACTTGATTAATGAGGTCAAGAATAACCTTAATACCAAAATAAAGATGTTATAAGAAAAGAAAATAATAACCAGTGTCATTTATGATCATAGATCCAAAAATTCTAAGCAAAATATTAGTAAATAGAATTCAGCTGTACCAATATAAAATCACAATCATGTTTATTTAAGGAATAAAGTTTGGTGTCACATTTCAAAATAAAACCAATATAATGAACTATCATAATGGAATAAAGATAGCTGGGCGTGGTGGCGCACGCTTGTAATCCCAGTACTTTGGGAGGCGGAGACCGGAGGATCCGGGTTCGCGGCCAACCTCAGCGCACATGCGCGGGCGCGTGCGCTTTATCTCCTCTCTCTCTCTCTCTCTCTCTCTCTCTCTCTCTCCCTGTCTCTCTCTCTCTACCTAGTGAGGCCCTCTGCAACTTCGTGAGACCCAGTTTCAAAAATAAAGCATAAAAAAATAGGGCCGGGGGCGTAGCGCGGAGGTAGAACGCCCCTGCGTTCAATCCCCGGTACCACACACACACAAAAAAAATGGAATAAAGGAAGAAAATCCCATGATAATTCCAACAGATGCAGAAAAGCCATTTAGTAAAATTTGTCAGCCGGGCGTGGTGGTGCGCAGCTATAATCCCAGTACTTGGGAGGCTGGGAAAGGAGGATCACAGGTTCGAGGCCAGCTTCAGCAACTTGTGAGACCCTGTTTCCAAATAAAAAATAAAATAGGGCTGGGGGTGTAGCTCAAAGGTAGAATGCCCCTGGGTTTAGTTAATGAACAGATGTCATCGTGTTGCTGTGCCAAGCCTTGAGGGCCACCTGGTCAGGCACAAGGCTGGCCCAGAACAAAGTGAGACTAACCTGCCCCAGCAACAACACAAACCAAAACTCTACAGCAGACATAAAGTTTAATAGTGAAGTGTTGTGAGGCTGCCGCCTCGTCTCAGGATGGACTTTCAAGTGTCCACTGTCATGCCTTCAGCAGCTCTGTATAGTAAGGCAAGAGAGCAAAACAAAATCAACAAGGATGGACAGGGAATCTTTAATACATTTCCCACAAATGACATGATTCTGTGTGTATACAATCTGAAAGGATCTCCAGATAAACTTGGAAGTGATAAGCATGTTGAGTAAAATTGCTGTATACAAAGTTGGCATTTCTACGTGTCTACAACAAATGAGAAGATAAATTACACAATGATGCCATTTGCAAGAATATATAAAAAGCAAAACACTTGGGAATAAATCTCATAAGAGCTGGGTGAGACCTTGAAATAACTACAAGACTCAGAAATTTAAGAAGACATAAATGGCAGCACCTATCAGGCTCATGGGTTGGAAGATTCAGCGTTGTTAATAAGGGCAGTCTTGCTCAAATTGATGTGCAGATTCAAGGCAATTCCTATCAGAGTTCCAGCGGGTGTTTTTATGGAATTGGCAAGCTGATTCTAAGTTTTATCTGAAAATGCAAAGGACCCAGAATAATGAAGACAATCTTTTTTTTTTTTTTGCGGTACTGGGGGTTGAACTCAGGGGCATTCTACCTCTGAGCTACACCCCTAGCCCTATTTTTCATTCTTTATTTTGATACAGGGTCTCAGTAAGTTGCAGAGGGCCTCACTAAGTAGCTGAGGCTGGCTGCGAACCTGTGATCCTCCAGTCTCAGCCTCTCAAGTACTGGGATTACAAGCGTGCGCCACCACGCCTGGCTATGAAGACAGTCTTGAAGAATGAAGTTGTCAGACTTCCTGTGTGGACATTGAGACTTATTAGCATGCTGTGGTAATGAAGGTAGTGGGTGCTTGGCATATGGATAGAGAGAGAGACAATGAAACAGAAGAGAGCCCAGACACACACACACACACACACACACACACACACACACACACACACAGAACATAGACACGCAGGCACAGAGATTTGATTTACAGTGGCACACAGACCAATGGTTAAGGGGAGTGTCTTATCAACGAATGGTGTTAGGGTATCTGAAATCTATACAGAAGAAGTGAAGCAGTCCCCACCTCTCACCATGTATGTAAAATCAACTCAAGGTGAGCAAGGCATGGTGGTGCACACTTTTAATCCCAGTACTTGGGAGGTTGAGACAGGAAGACCACAGGTTTGAGGCCACAGCAACTTAGGGAGACACTTAGCAAGTTAGCCAGACCCTGTTTCAAACTGAAAAATAAAATAGGGCTGTGGGTATGGTTCCGAGGTAGAATGCCCCTGGGTTCAATACCCACTACCACTACCACCACCAACAAAACCAACTCAAGGTGGATCGCAGGCCTAGACACCCCTGAGGGTCGGCAGAGACTTCTGAAACAGAACACTAAGAACACCAGCTGTAAAGAGAAGGTTGCTATGTCTTTGATGTTGATCAACTGGACCATTTCAAAACCTCCTTGCAAACCAAAGAACCCCTGTGAGACTGAAAAGGCAGCAGCCCACTGGGGAGGACATGTGCACACGGCGGCTGACCAAGGGGTCACATCCAGAATAGATAACTCCAAGAACCAGCAAGAAAAGACAGCCCACAAGCGAATGGGCATGGGACTGGAACGGACTTCACACAAGAGGACAACTGTCGGCTAGTCGCCAGGAAATAGCGCTGGAGACAGGGAAGCTGAGTTGAAGCCAGATGAAACGCCACCACACGCCCACTGGAAGGGGTAAGGGAAAAGGGTGGGCGCCACCCAGCCCTGGAGTATAAATCTGCGAATGACTCTGGAGAGAAGAGTCCTGGGTCACCTGTGGCACTTGAACGCACGCACACCTGACCTGGTGGCACCCCTCCTGGGTGATTACACTGCATTATTCCTGCCCCTCCTGGGGAGGAGGCCCTTTGAGCAGGTGGGTCACTTGGGCAGAGCAGAGTGGGCTGAGCGGCTGCAGGGCTGGGGTCAAGGTTGGCAGGACCCACTTGGCCTTCGGGGAGGGCGTGGGAGCCGTCACAGTGGGGTGAGAAAGAGCAGCCAGGATCCAAGGCTCTGGCTGGAGTCTGCGGACCTCAGCACAGTCTGCAGCCCCTCCAGCCTCTGTTTCCTGATAGACAGGGGTTACCACCACATCTCATGGACAGGACGGGGTGACTGTCCCCAGATGGCAGGTGGCACCTGCTGTCCCACCGGGATTAGCCATCACGCCATCTTGCTCTCAGTGGTGACACTTTGGGTGTCTGTGGCGTGGTCCCTGCTGGGGGTGGGGTGTGGTTCTAGGGCTGGAGTCAGGGACGAGGTCAGGTCCCCACCGGGCCAGCGTTGGCCTCCAGAGCGTGAGCCCAGGCCTCACCTTCAGGTCAAACCTGTGCTGGAGCTCCTTCAGGTCCATCCTGTGGTACAGGGCGGTGACATCGTGCCTCTCCTCCTGGGGTGCCGTGGCCTGCATGGGGGCTGGGGGTCACGTAGGGGTGGGCAGCCAGAGCCCGGCCCGAGACCCTGGCCCCGGCCCCAGCCCCGCCTCACGTTGGCCAGGTGCGTCTCCAGCTCCAGGACCCGCACCATGTCCTCCTGCACCAGGTGGCTGTCCTTGGGGAGGTTCATGTCCTTCCGAAGCATGGTGGCTACTGATATCATGAACTGCAGGTAGGCCTTCTGCACCTGGGCCAAAGGACGGTGGGTGGGCCTGGGCAGCCTCCGCCGCCGGGGCCACCACGGAGCACTCTGTGGGGTGGGTGGGCGTGTGACATGGAGCAGGCTCCAGGAAGCTAAGTCACCAACCTCAGCTTGGCCTGCAGCGGCTCTGGGACATGGGGAGCGTGGAATGGGAACTCCCTGTCCCACCCAGGCCACGCTCTGCGACCTTGATCACACTCCCCGATCCAGCCTGCACAAGGGTCTGTGTGCTCCCCCAAACCCTGGTGACCACACCAGATAGCCCAGGGCTGCGCTCTGGTCCTAACTCCATCTCTTCTGGCCGGGTGACCCATGCCCCGGCCTCTGTGGGTGGGACATGGCTCTACAGGGCTGGCCCCCACAGAAGCTCACTGTGGGAACAAAGGGCCAGCGGATGAATGGGAGCACGGGGCCCAGCAGGCCCTGCATCGTGGGAGGGGGTGAGGCCCCAGCTCACCTTCTGGTTGCTGCCCTCGTTGAAATAGTACTCGCGGGACGGCATACCCAAGGTGGGCTGGTCTATCTGGAAACACAGAGGGTGTGATCCTGGGCAAGGGGCTGGGGGTCCCACAGCCTGGCCCAGGTGGGCAGTGCCTCTATCCCCGGACTGGGCCTAGCAGGACACTTGTGTCCCCTGAAGGGTGGCTGTGGCAGTGTGCTACCCTAGGACCCCAAGCCAGCAATGAAGGACAGGGAGGGCGGCCTGGACCGGAGATGGGACTTGGGGAGGCTGGACAGGGGCTGGAGGGGTGCGGGCCTGCAGGGCCTTCTCAGAACAGCGTCCACATGTGTGTGTTTCTCTGGCTTTCCAACTGTGGCTGGTGTGTCGCTTTGAGGTCAGGCTTCCTGCCCTGGTGCCAAAGGCCTACCTGTCCAGGAGAATCAAGCTGGGCATGGGGCTGTCCCACTGATCAGAACACAGGCCACAGCCCCACAGAAACCCTGCTCAGCGCAGCCTGTCCCCCGAACCCCAGACACAGACAAGGGCAGGGCTCAGGAAGCCCAGGCCCTGAGAACATACTCAGGGTTCATTGGCCACCACTCTGGTCTGTCTAGCCCCTGTGCTGCGAGAGCCCTAGCCAGACACAGGGCCCGCTGCCCCGGCCCCCAGGGCACGGATCATACGTAGATGATGTGCCGGCTGGAGTTCTGGTCGTCGTTCCAAATGAAGAGGTCGATGAGGACACGTCTGTTGAACTGCGTGTTCAGCACGGCCAGTTGCCGCTCCAGCTCCCAGCTGGGGCCTGAGGAGTCAGAACCCACGCTGGGAGACCGGCAGGGCCATGGGGTTTCAGCCCAGCCCTCCACAGACCCTGCATCTGCTTTGTAAGCCCAGAGCTCTAGGGCACAGGGGACCCTGCACAGCTTAGGGGCACGAGCTCATGGCAGGTCTTGAGGGCTGGAAGGTAAGGGAGACACATTTCCCCAAATAGCCCAATGCAGGGCTGTGGTTGGCCGGCCACTAACTACTCCGTGTATTACTTCTGCCCCCAATTTGGAGGTGGGCCGGAGAGGCGAGCGCTCAGAGCTGGGAGCCCCTGGGCCTGGGAGTCTAGGAGTCCAGGAGGAATACCTCTCTGCTGAGTCGCAGGGGACAGCCACAGGAAGCCCTGGTCACAGCTGGCACTGGCTCCCTAGCATGGAGCCTGAGGCTCAGGCTCCTGGGACCCTGAGGTTGGATCTGGCAGAGATGGCTTCCTGAGAGTCGGCAGCTGGATCTCAAGCCGGGTGGGCAGCTTCCCTTGGAAGGCCTGGGCCCCAAGGAGTCCCAGGCTCAATGTCCACCTGTCTTTCTCAGAGGCTGCCACCAGGCCTGGCCTTACCTATGGTCTCGTTCCACTTGTCCATGGCCACTGGCCAGCCTCCCACCGCCTCTAAGGTGTCCAGCAGGGGCTGAGAGTCTCGCTGCTCTATCACACCTAAGAAGGGGAGCAACGGTTACTCACCCAGGTTCCAGGAGGCTCACACTGTGTGACACAGACCCACGGGATGCCACAGGCCCAGGACACGCCCCCATCACAGGCTCAGCATCTTAGCACGGGGGTGGACACTGGACACAGGCCTGGGAAGGGGCCTGGGGCTGACGAAAGCACAAGAGCCCCCAGGACAGGGAGGACGGAGACCTGGGAGCTGGCAGCAGGTGAGCGAGCCTAGGAAAGAGGAGCAGGGGGCAGCAGAAGGAAAGGCCATAGTGACCGGCTACTACAATGAAGAGGCGCTAGGCAGCGCTGGCACTCTGATGGGGTGGGGGCGTCGCAGCAGAGTAAGGCTGCTGGCCAGAACACAAAACAGAACTCCTGCGTGGTGCTGATCTGACAAGCAGCTTGGGAGAACTGCAGTACAACAAACAAACAAAAAAGTACAAGTGGGGTGCACAGGAAGCCACCGTGGAAATAAAGGAAGGCCACCAACGAGAGTGGCAGCACCTTAGGCCTGACCAGCAAGTATCACTTGTGTTTAGCATAATCAGAGGCAGGCCGCGGTAGACATGGAAGGGGCCAGGTGAGCCTGTGGGGGCTGAAGAGGAGCCCTCCTCTGGAGTAGGGTAGGAGCACTGTGGCTGTCTCTGGTTGGTCTTAATTTGAAGGTGTCAGTCATAAACCAAGTCCTGGCTGTTGGGGGCCAGTGCCACAGGGGTTATCGTCTGACCTCCTGTCGACGGGTTGAGTTCTGGGCGCTGCGGGCTGTGGCTCAGAGTTCTATTCCTATATATGGACTGACTTGTCCTTTTGTATATTTGGCCAAAAACCAAAGTAAGCTGGGAACACAGCAAGTCGCCTTTGCCGGCAGGTGTTTGCAGAGGCGCTGACCTTCCCTTCCCGTGGGGAGAGGAGGACACAGGCCAAGATGGGCCCGAGCAGGGGTCCATGGAGACGCTCCCATAAAGCCAGGGTCCAATGGTCCCACTGTCAGGTACATTAGAACACACCCCGCCCTCCAGGAGACCCCCAGAGACCGCGGCCCTGCACCCTGCGCTCAGTGACGAAGCGCCGCCCAGAGCAACGTGAGCACAGGCGGGGGTTGCAAACCCCCAGCGCAGGACCCAAGGGCTCTGGGCCAGGGCGCCCATGTGCAAAAGTGCTTTAGTAAGAACCAAAGCACTGAAAATCTGCTCTGCAACACATACCTCCACATGCACACAGACACACACAAGACATGTACATACTACACACATCCACAATCCACATATACCCACATGCACACCTATATACCCATGCACTACACACAATACACATATACACACTATACACACCTGCATACACACAAATGAACAGAACATGCACACACATGAAGACACACATTCACAATGCACATGTGCACATACGATATACACACACGACACACACATATAAACACATGCACACATATACAACGTACACGAGCACATACATATGTACATACACATGTACATACACACAATACGCATACAATATGAACACATCGGTATGCATGGTATACAAATAAATGCATGCCTATACACCCAATACACACATGGTGCTCACACATGCATATACTCATACTCATACATATGTATGCATAGTGCACATATACACAATAAACATGCACATACAATTCACACACACACACACACACACACACACACACACACCACACATGCACACACTTTTCCTGGGTTTTTAGGCTTCCTGTTGCCCGGAAGGAGTGTGGCCTGGGTGTGAGCTAGGTCACAGAACAGCGGCAGTAAGTCTGCTTCCTAGGGGCCACATGGGGGTACAGCCCACACATCCTTTGGCATGAGCCCTGAGTGGCACCTGTCACCACCCTGCTTTGCTGCATGGGCTGCGTTGGGTCCTGGGCAGGACTGAGCCCTGGCAAGGCAGCCCCATGGCCAGCCCCTCGTTGGCCCTCCCTGGCCCACTCACTCTCGTTCATGCAGGAGCGGTACAGCATCTTGGCCTTCTCCACGGCTGGCCGGTCCTGGACAGTGGAATTCTCCAGCACCGCTGTGGGCAGAGGAGGATGCTGGACAGAGGCCTGAGGTGACAGCTGGGGCCAAGGGTCGATGGTCCTATGACCCCTGCGGCACCCGACCAGAGGCGGTCCCTCCCCACAGCCACTGGGCCTACACCCCAGGGCATTCCTTGAGGAGATGGAGGCGGCCTCAAGGGGCTGCAGGGAGGCACACCAGGGCGAGACCCAGCCAGTCCAAAGAGGGGCAGGCGCCCAGCCTGACCCTGCCACAGCCCTGGGCAGCGGCCGCTCTCCACCTTTGAGGATGACCTCCAGCTCATCCCGAAGGATGTCGAAGACGCTGTAGCGGGAGTTGGTCTCCGGGATCACGTGGCGCCGCAGCCAGCCTCCACATGCATACTGGTAGAAGTCGTCACAGGGGTCACTGGCTGGGTCCATGTTCTGCAGGATCCTAGCGGCTGCTCACCCCAAGGCGTGGAGGAGGAAGAGGGGAGACTGAGTTGCAGATGGCCCTACAGTCTGTCTGGGCCTAACACTCTCAGCCCTGGGGACTGGCTGTTGGGAGATTTAGTTGCAGCTGTGTGCCCTTGGGAGAGTGAGTCACCTTCTCTGAGCTAGGCCAGAAACAAGGTGGGAGTCACCCAACTGGATTGAGCTCTAGGGCGACTGCTCATTAGTCCTGTGGCTTCCCTGAACCTCATTCCTGGGGACACCAGAAGTTAGGACTGAGGAGCTGGGTGATGGATGGAGATGGTGCCTGGCCCATAGGAGGGCTCAGCGGGTGGCCCTGCCCCGTGAGCTGGCACCCAGCTCCTGGCTAGGACTTTTCTGTCCCTATCGCCCTTCACTCACCACGGTGCTCGGTCCAGTCCCTCCCTGGGGGAAGGGTGCTCGGTCCAGTCCCTGGGGGAGGGGTGCTCTTACCTGCTATCTGGGGCTTGTTTCCTATTAGGGGGGTGGCTGTGTCTTGAGAAGCCAGAGTGTGGGGTAGGGGGTAGGGAGGTTCTCGGCAGGGGAGGCCATGCTGGACTCCCCTCCTGGGCCCCCCTCCAGGACCCTCCCTCCCTCGGATCGCTCCAGGACCCGATATGGGCAGCACCCTCGTTTCTGTGTTTCTCCACACCTTTCCCCTGCTGCTGTCATCTACAAATAGTCTACGGCCCCAATTTTAAGATACATTCCTGGAGAAAGCTTAAAATGCTCATTTGACCTTTCGGTAACGGCAGGCCAGAGCGCCTGGTTCCTGGGAATCAGGGTGTAGTACTGGGCCTGGTAGCTGCGGGAGGGAGGCCCGTGGGAATGAAGGTGAGCCAGCCTTCCACCCCAGTGTCCACCCAGTCCCGTTGCTCTCCTTGGCCTCAGGCAGGCCTGAGCCCCTGAGCCCTTGGGCAGGGCTGTCACAGGTGTGGGGGAGGGGCTTACCTGCCATCACGCAGCCGGGGGTGGTGCAGACTTCCGTGGCCTCCGTGGACTCTTGGATGGCTGTGGGCAGGAGAGGGAGAGTGTGGTAGGTGGGCGTGGCAAGGCAGCAGCAGGATCATGGTGTGGGCGTGGTAAGGCTGGGTGGGCGGAGTTGGTCCTCGTCCCCCCACCCCCAAGGATGGTCTAGCCCCCACCTCCTCGAGGGCAGGTCTGGAGCATAGCCCGCGTCCCTTCCAAGTGTGGACTTAAGTGAGTGAGCTTCTGTTTTACTTGACCCCCCACAGTGGTCCGGGAACCTAGACCGGCCCAGGGCCTCAGGCTAAGGTTGGCCATGCCCTCCCACCTTTCTGCCCGCCGGCTCTCACACACTGTCAGGATCAGCTCGCCGGGCAGCCCTCAGTGCTGCCCCCACCAGCCCGGTCCTGCACATGAGCACCTGTCAGGCCTCCCGGTGGCGCCCAATGGTTCCCCAGGGCCGGCGAGCATCCCGCTGCAGCAGGTGCTCCCGCCAGCGTCCCTGCCCTGTCCTTTCCTCCCCACGCCCCTCCTGAGCACACGGAGGACTGACTCCCTGTCCCTCCACGGACACCCCGCCCGCGGCGGGCCCAGTTCCGAGCCCACCTCCTTGGGGCTGCGTGGCAGGGAAGGCAAAGGCTACCTCGGGGTTCTCGTTTTACAATGGTCCTCTCTTCCTGGGAGAAGCGCAGCCGGCTAGAAAAGGGGGGCAGCTGCTTCCCTGGGGAGAAACACAGCACTCAGCTCGCCTCCAGTGGCTGCTCCAGGCCCTCGGGGCTACCTGGACATCACGGTGTCACCCACAGTGAGGGCTGCCACCAGAGAACCCAGAGTCTTCCTGGGTCTACTTCTTGCTGGGCCTGAGTGGGAGGAGCCTCCTGGCTAGCTAGCCCTCCTGCCCCACCCACACAGGCTCCACCCATCCAACAGGGCCACACCCACACAAGGGTGGCAGCTCCTGACCTCCCACCAGGAAGGAACTGTAGGCTCAGTTAGGGTAAAGGATGCCCTTCCCAGGGAGGAGTCCCCCAACCCTGCTCTGCTGCACCCTCATTGCTGAAGGTAGAGGCCAGTCTCCCCCACCCCAACGTGTAGTTGTGCTGCCTGGTCAGCATCTGGATTCTCTGGAAAAGAATGTCAGCTGCCTGGAGAGGGGTGTGGGGAACAAAAGGGGCTTGGGGAGGGGGCAGGCCAGGCCTGGACTCCTTTAGACCTGGCTTGTGGCTGAGTTTCCCCACCCAGAGGCACACAGACCTGGCAGGAAGGAGGGAATGGGGTGGGGCTCATCTGCTCAGCCCCAGACCACAGAGACTACATAGAAGGTGCTGGAAGCCATGAAAATGTTGGGTGCTCCTTGGGGCCCAGCTGTGCTAAGGGACGTTAATGGAACATGTGATGATATTACAAGCCGGCTCAGGTATGAGGCCCTCGGGGAGCCCCTCTTGTGGGAGCAGGAGAAAGCTCCACCTGATGCCTACCTGGAGGGAAACCTTCAAACACAAATCTGAACTTCAGAATAAGACAATCCCTCGGGCAGGAAAGGAAAATGGTGGGTCGAGAGGGTGCAGAGCCAAAGCACCCCCCCATTTCAGGAACCCAGAACCTTGTACTTCAGAGGGCCACATCCCCAGGGAAAGAGTGGACTAGGGTCACATGACCTTGGGTGGGGGAGGTGAGTAGGATGGGAAGGTTTCTGCAGGTGGTGGCTCCCACCCTACCAAGGCGAAAGAGCAGGAGGCCAGAGCTTTTAGAAACCCCCAGGGAGCGGAGGACATGAAGAAACCAGAAGGAACCGGATTCCAGGAAGGGATGAGCCCTTCCCAGGAGAGGAGGGGCGACCACACAAATAAAGATCAGCCAGCTGATCTTTAACAAAGGAGAAAAGGCAATTCAATGGAGAAAGGCTCATCTTTTCAATAAGCAGCCCGGGGCATCCATATATGCAAACAAACCCAGACATAGACCTTTTGCCTTACCCAAAAATTAACTCCAGATGAACCACAACCTAAACTTCAAGTGCAAAACTATAAAATGTCTGAAGAAGGTCGGACGTGGTGGCGCACGCTTGTAATCCCAGTACTTTGGGAGGCGGAGACCGGAGGATCCGGGTTCGCGGCCAGCCTCAGCTCTCTCTCTCTCTCTTCCTGTCTCTTTCTCTCTCTCCTTAGTGAGGCCCTCCGCAACTTCGTGAGACCCGGTTTCAAAATAAAGTATAAATAATAGGGCCGGGGGCGTAGTGCGGAGGTAGAACGCCCCTGCGTTCAACCCCCCGTACCGCAAAAAAAAAAAAAAAAAGAAAGAAAGAAAGAAAGAAAATGTCTGAAGAGAACACAGAAGAATGTATTTGTGACTTTGGGCTCGGTGATGACTTTTAAAATGTGACATAAATAGCATGATCAAAAAAAAAAAAAGAAAAAGAAAAAAGAGAAAAATCGATATTAGATGTTCTTAACTTTAAAAAAGTCTGCTCTGTGAAAGACCTGTTCAGAGAATGAAAAGGTAAGACACAGCTTGGAAGAAAGTATGTGCAAAGCATATATCTGACAAAACTCGTATCCAAAATGTGCCAAGAACACTTCAAACCCAGCAATAGGAAAACAAACTATCCAGTTGAAAATGGGTAGAAGATCTGGAAAGACAGAGGAAATAAGAAGAGCGAGGTTGACTCTACACCTGGAGCAGGAAAGAGACAAGCCTGAAGCATCGTGTGTGTGTGTGTGTGTGTGTGTGTGTGTGTGTGTGTGTGTTAGTTGCTGAGGATGGAACCCAGGGGCATTCTACCCCTGAGCTACACCCCAAGCTCTATTTATTTTTATTTTATTTTATTATTTTTTGGCACTAAGGATCGAACCCAGGGGCATTCTACCTCCGAGCTACACCCCCAGCCCTATTTTTTATTCTTTATTTTAAAACAGGGTCTCATTAAGTTGTGGAGAGCCTCATTAAGTAGCTGAGGCCAGCCGCGAACCTGGATCCTCAGGTCTCAGCCTCCCTAGTACTGGGATCACAAGCATGCACCACCACGCCTGGCCTTATTCTTTTATTTTGAAACAGGGTCTCAAAACAGTTTTATTTTGAAACTAAGTTGTGGAGAGCCTCACTAAGTTTCTGAGGCTGGCTGCGAACCTGCGATCCTCCTGTCTCAGCCTCCCAAGTACTAGGATTACAAGCGTGTATCACCATGCCTGGCTTGGTGCATCTTATAGTGCCAAGACATAAGAAAGTGATAACTCTCCCCACGAGAACCCCTGTTATGGTCTAGATATAGAATGTCCCCTGAAAGAGTTCATGTATTGATATTGAGAGTTGATATAATTAAATCATGAAGGTTGTAATCTCATCAGTGGATAAATCTATTGGAATGGATTTATTGGGTGGTAGCCTAGGTAGGTGGGGTGTGGCTAGAGGAGGTAGGTCACTGGGAGTGTGGTCTTGGGGACTGTGCTTGTGTCCTTGAATCCCTTTGCTTGCTGTCTTGCTTCCAGCCTCCATGATGTGAGAGCAGAGTCCTTGGTCTCTCTCTCTCTCTCTCTCTCTCTCTCTCTGTTTCCTACCCCCATACCCTGTGCTGCTCTGATGTAACCTGGACTGACATGGGTTGAACCCCTGAAATCTCCAGAACTGTGAGCAAATCTTCCTTCCTCTAAGTTTTGGTGGTCAGTTGTCTTGGATTACAGCATTGAGAATGCTGACTACCCCCCCCCCAAGCCCACAGTGATGGGAGTTTGTCAAAGGGCCATAGAAGAGACCTGACGAAGCTCCTGAATACCAGAGTTAAAGGAGTCTGTGCAACAAAATAAAGTAGAACTGGATTATAACCCAAAGTATTAAATAGATATCCAAGAGCCCATGCTTATATAAATATTGGGTAAAGAAATAAATAGGGGGAAAGAGACAAATCTCTCATACAGAAGAATTGCATGTACTGTATGCAGACACTCTGCCCTATGAGTGTGAGCCCAACTTCCCTCTTCTTAATTGCGGGGCATATTTAGTGACTGCCTCTCAATGGGTACAGAACACCAGGGAGGAGAAACATGATGATTGTGACAGGCCAGGTGATTGTGACTGACATCGACAATAAAAGTGTGTACCCCTGATCCATAGCTGTTCTTCCTTAAATGTATCACCTCAGTTTAATCGTAAGAAAAATATCAGAAAATTCCCAATTCAGGGAAATTCTACAAAATTCCTGGCCAGCACTCCTCAAAACTACCAAGACCACAAAAACAAAACAAAGCTAGGAAAGTCAGAGGAACTAGTACAGCCAAGAAGAGCCTAAGAAGACTTGACTGTCATAGGTAATGTGGTAGCTGAACAGAAAGAGGACATGAGGGGAAAACTGAGAAATCTGAATAAAGCCTGGACTTTGTTAACAGTAGTGTATTAATACTGGTTCATTACTTGTGACAAATGTTTCATGACGATATAAGATATTAATAATAGACTTGATATGTGGTATATGAGAACTCTATTACTGTCTTTGCAATGGTTTTATAAAGCTAAAATTGCTTTACAATTGTATAATATTACTTAACTATGAACAGAGGATTGATACTTGTGGGACAATATTAAGTCACTTAACAAATATGTACCTAGAGTCCTAGAGAGCAATATTTGAAGAGATTATGGCCAAGAAATTTTCAAAATTGGTTAAAGACATAAACCTACATATCCAAGAAATGCAGTATGTCCCACGCAGGATAAATACAAAGAAAACCACACCTACAGCACATAGTGAAACTAGTGAGGACTGCAGATAAAGAGAAATTCTTAGAGGCACTCAGAGAGTAAAAATGATATTGTATTCAGGGGAACAACAATGAGAATGATGGCTGACTTCTCACCAGAAGCAATGGTGGCCAGGAGGTGATGGAACAGACCCTTCAAGTACTTAAAAGAGAACCAACAAACTATCGGGCTAGAATTCTATGCCCAGAAAAAAAAATATTTTCAAAGATGAAAATGAACTAAAGACATTTCAGGAAAAAGCTGAGAGAATTTGTCTCCACCAGACATGTACTAGGAGAAAGGACATGAAACCAACTGGACACCCAGTGTGGTGACGAGTACCAGAAAAGGTAAACAGAGGGAATAAAGTGTTCTGGAGAGCCAGGCAATGCCTCTGACTAGTGTGTCTCTAGTCTAGTCATGTGAGAATATAATCATATCTTTTCTATCAAAGGAATAGCTTGAGTCGGGCGTGGTGGTGCACGCTTGTAATCCCGGTATTTGGGAGGCGGAGACCGGAGGATCCGGGTTCGCAGCCAGCCTCAGCTACTTAGTGAGGCCCTCCTCAACTTAGTGAGACCCTGTTTCAAAAATAAAGAATAAAAAATAGGGCTGGGGGTGTAGCCCAGAGGTAGAATGCCCCTGGGTTCAATCCTCGGTACTGAAAAAAAAAAAAAGGAATAGCTTGACTTAAACTCCCTTTTGTAAAACCTCCATTTTGTAACCTTGTCTGCACTTATTTCTTTTCTGTCAGTTTCCATCCCCTGAGAATTGCAAATGCCAACCCCTTCCCTGGCATCCCCTTCAGCCAATGGTGGAAAGATTATGCGGCTATGCTTCCACCAATAGGAGTAGAGAACAGGAGTCTCGCGCTCAGAATAAAATACCAAGCAGTTTTCCACCATGTTGTTCTTGCCTACCTAACTTTATTGGTGGCAGGATCCCTCTTTGCAAAAAGTAAACTCGCCTTGCTCAGCCATTTTTGAATATATGTCTTTTCTTAAGATGCCATGGAAATTTATTTCTAACAGTCAGAAGGCTGGAACCAATTGCCGGAACTGAAGAGGGGAGTTCACGTCTCCATGGCTCCAATGTCCATATTCCCAACATGGTGGCCATAGCTTCCTGATGGAGGGATGCCCTGGGGGTTAGGGGGTCATCAAGTGCTGCAGCTCACCAGTGGCCTGAGGACACCGTGTACTGCTGAGGCAATATTTCCAAAGCCAAGTCAGAAGAGAGACTGAACCCGGGGGCATTCTACCTCTAAGCTATACCTCCCGCCCTTTTTCTATTTGTTATTTTCAAACAAGGTCTTGCTAAGTTGCTGAGGCTGGCCTTGATCCTGCGATCCTCCAGTTTCAGCCTCGCAAATACTGGGATTACAGGCATGCATCACCACACCTGGCTTCCACTTAATCCTTGACTTATAGCATCTCATTCGTTATCACGAGAAGCTGGTGAGGTCTGTCATTGCCCCTTCCTGGTTGAGAAAACTAATGGGAGGTGGGGACATGCACCCAAAGTCATGTCCCTAGCAGGTGGCAGAGTTTAGACTTCTAGGCCCCCCTATTGTCACTAAAATCTCTGTTCTTCCAAGAAGAAAAAGCAAAGCAGCAAGACTCCTGGGACAGGAAGGCTCACAGGTGAAGTGCTCCTTTGTTGCTGAAATGGTTCAGCAGGCACGGCAAACAGACTCTGCAGGATGTCTTCTCCTTCGTAGCTTCAGAAAGAAGGACCTTCCCTTAATGCCCAGCTGTCATATAGCTTCCCTCTTTTCTTTTATGCTTGCTGAAATAACTTCTATAATAAGCCAATTGTTTTCACAGACTCTCTGTATTAAAAAATAGTTTTGACATTCCCTCTGAAAGTGTTTTTCCTTAAATGTTCCCAAATTTCTTGATTTGAGTAAGACCCTCATTTAAATAATTGATGTCTCCTCCTCCTCTTCCTCTCCTTCCTCCTCCTCCTCCTCCTTCTTCCTTCTTCCTTCTCCTCCTCCTCCTCCTTCTTTCTTCCTTCTCCTCCTCCTCCTTTTTCTTCTTTTCTCTCTCTCTCTCTCTCTCTCTGTCTCCCAATCTTTCCCCCCAAATCTACAAAGAGCGTTATTTGGTGGAAAGCCCCAGCTCCCCTGAGAGTGTGTAACCACAGGCTGGTTGTCATGCAGGTATGGGGAGTATGTTTATGTGTCTTGTGTCCAGGACTCAGCTGGAAGCAGTCCCAGGCTGGCAGCGCCCCAAGGTACAAGTAGAAACAAACACATGCTCTCAGAGGGAAACTTTCTCGGTCCAAACAACACAGGAGTGCCTCAGATAAAGCCAATGTGGATATGGATTTATGTTTATGAAAAGAAAATCTTCAACAAGTAAGAAGCCACCACCAGTAGAACTAGAACCATGAGGGTCTCGGGCTTTGAATGATTGGATCCAGATGAAGCATGGTTGCTCCGGAGCCTGGGCTCTTCTCCGCGTGATGGGACCTGGTCATTGCTCCCACTGAAGGGGCAGGGGACACTTGCACGTCTCTCCACTGTTAGTTGTTTGTGTGACTTGCTCTGGCTGACGGTGAAGTGGGACCACAGGATTCCCATTCTGGTCTCGCCCCCACAAAGGCGTGTGTGCTTTCACTTGTCCTCTTGAATTTCTGCCACTTTCAGGGGAGAAACGTGCCAGGCCCTGGTGGGTGGATGAAATTTCCATGGAACAGAGCTGCTGCAGCTGAGCCTGACCTGGGTCAGCTGACCCCAGCCAACCCCGGGGTGTGGTTCAAGTTCAACAATTGTTACTTTAACCCACTTGGTTTTGGGGTGGTTTGAAGGCATTCATAGCTCACCGAGGCAGGATGTAAGAATGTTTGAAATACTTAACTGAAAATAAGGACAAGTAATATATTTTTTTTTTTTTTGCGGTACTGGGGATTGAACCCAGGGGCATTCTACCTCTGAGCTACACCCCCGGCCCTATTTTTTATCCTTTATTTTGAAACCGGGTCTTATGAAGTTGCGGAAGCCTCACTAATTAGCGGAGGCTGGCTGCAAACCCGGATCCTCCGGTCTCAGCCTCCCAAGTACTGGGATTACAAGCATGCGCCACCACGCTCGGCTGACAAGTAATATTTTTTAAAAATCAATTTGAAAAAGAATAAGTTGTAAGTTCTAGAAATAGACACATGTAGTTGTGGAGGTTTATAAACAACCACAAACCCCAGGTGGATGGGTTAAGCTGAAGAGAGATTTAGTGGATTGGAATATAGTTCTAAAAATTTTACCTGGCATGCAGGACAAAGTCAAAGCAAGACATAGAGGATAGAGTGAGAAAAACTGAGCATCTATTTAATCAGAATTCTAGAAGGAGAGAATAAAGAAGATATGGTAGATAAAACTATTAAAAAAGACGGTAAGCCGGGCATGATGGCGCACGCTTGTAATCCCAGTACTTTGGGAGGCAGAGACCGGAGGATCCGGGTTCGTGGCCAGCCTTAGCTCTCTCTCTCTCTCTCTCTCTCTCTCTCTCTCCCTACTTAGTTAGGCCCTCCGCAACTTTGTGAGACCCGGTTTCAAAATAAAGTATAGGGGGTGTAGCGCGGAGGTAGAAGGCCCCTGGGTTCAATCCCCGGTATTACAAAAAAAAAAAAAAAAAGACAGTGGCTAAAGTGTTCTGAAATTAATAAATTTATTAATGCTCTGATTCAGAAATCACAACAAATAGAAAGCAGGATAAATATAAAGAGTTTTGCAGACAGATGCGTGATGGCAAAATGCAGAATAACCAAGACAAAGAGAAAATGATTCGGAGAGTAAAAAGGGTTCACGCGACAAACGATCAATTAGATAGACTGCAGATTCTGAACAGCAGCAGACGAAGCCAGAAGCCCTTAGAACTAGACCCTGCAGACACTGAGAGACAGTAGCCAGGCCCGGGCTCGTTAACCATTAAACTATCGCTGAAGGGTGAGCACTAAGCAAAGTTATCTTCATGTCAACACAGGTCAAGAATTTATTGCTGGTAGATTTTGGAGCAGGGCTCCCCAATGTGTTTGATCACAAGAGCGCCCTGAGGTGCCGGTGGTAGTATAGATTTGGAGGTCTTGCTCTAGAAGATTCCCTGCCCTGATTGGGGCCTTTGATGGACGGAATGTTTGTGTCCACTCCAAGTTCATCTTCTGAAGCCGGAACCCGAGATGTGGCGGTGTTTGGAGATGGGCCTTCGAGGGAGGAGATGAAAGTTGAGTGAGGTCATAAGGGTGGAGCTCAAATCCAGCAGGGAGGGTGTGCCTGTACAAGGAGAAGGGTCACCAGAGCTTGCTCTCCCTGGGGTGAGGTGACAGCGAGCAGGAGGCTGTCTGCAAGCCGTGGGGAGAACCCTCCCTAGGACCCACTTGGCTGGCACCTCGATCTTGGACTCCCACCCTCCAGAACTATAAGATGAACTTGTGTGTGTGTGTGTGTGTGTGTGTGTGTGTGCGTGCGTGTGTGTGTTTTACTGGGGATTGAACCCAGTGGCGTCCTACCTCTGAACTACACTCCAGCCCTATTTTATTCTTTATTCTTTATTTGTTTATTTTTATTTTTATTTACTTATTTACTTTTTTGCGGTACCGGGGATTGAATCCAGGGGCATTCTACCTCTGAGCTCCACCCCCAGCCCGATTTTTTTATTCCTTATTTTGAAACAGGGTCTCACTAAGTTGCGGAGAGCCTTACAAGTTGCAGAGGCTGGCCGTGAACCTGTGATCCTGAGGTCTCAGCCTCCCAAGTACTGGGATTACAAGCATGCACCACCACGCCCAGTTGAACTTCTGGTTTTGAAGCCCCCCCCCCCCCGCCCCATGGCATTAGTGAAGGCAGCCCGAGTTGACTGACACAGGACCCAGTTTGGCTTTTTAACAATTGCCCCAGGTTATTTTGACTATTAGGCAAGTTTGGTAATGCCTGTTTTAAACCAGGGCTTCCCAAACTTTTTTGGGGGGGTACTGGGGATTGAACCCAGGGGAGTTCTACTTCTGAGCCACACCCCCAGCCCTATTTTATTTTTTAGTTTTTGAAACAGGGTCTCACTAGGTTGATGAGAGTCTCACTATTGTTGTCGAGGCTGTCCTTGAATGTGCGATCCTCCTGTCTCAGCCTCCCAAGTACTGGGATTACAAGTGTGCGCCACCATGCCCGGCCTTCCCAAACTTTTACACGCAGACAAGTCACCTGGGGACCTTGTGAACACAGGCGCTGGGCTGGTGGGCCTAGGGGTGACCTTCTTAGCAGCAACACGTGAACAGGGTTGGTTTGTGTGTGAGAAGAGTTAAACTGTTCTCAGTATCTGTATTGTTTGAAAGAAACAATGGCAATATTAATTTGCTTAGTAGTGCTGGGCATGGTACTTGAGAGGCTGAGACAGGAGGGTCGTAGGTTCAAAGCCAGCCCCAGCAACTCAGCGAGGCGCTCCACAACTTAATGAGACCCTGTTTCAAAATAACACATAAAAATGGCTGGGGGTGTAGCTCAGAGGTAGAGTGTCCCTGGGTTCAATCCCCAGCACCTCCTCAAAATTGCTTAGTACTTTATTAGGTTAAATATATGCAGAAAAATTTCAGGTAGAAATTTCAGTTCTGCTTTCTACCTAGGACTTCAAAAGGCACAACAGAATATCACTTCCTTCTGAACAACAAGAAACAGCCAGATAGTCTGCAAAAATCACCGCCTTCCTGGATCCCATCCAAGAGCCATGGTTACAAGACAACCAGGAAAAAGGAATTTCAGAGAGCATGGAGCCCCTCCAAGGAAGAGGGGACACATGGATGTGATGGGGATTGGGCTAGCATTGATTGCTAATAAATATCAATTGATAATAGTGAAAACAAGCTCTCATACTCAGACAAAACAATAAAATCCTTTTCTGTCTCTAAGTTGTCAGCTGAGAGCTACAGCCAAGGTTGACCTTGGTCAGCTAAAAGTTGACTGTTAGCTCAGCTAGACACTGCTGAGCTGGTACAAGCACAGACACATGCAATTAGAAAAGAATTATAGACTTTCACAACAGCTAAGACTAACAAGCTTTATGAAGCCCCCTGACCTCGTTAACCAGGCAATACCTGTTAATCAGTGATATCTGACCTATCTGTCTCTGCGAAGATGAACAAAGGGGGCTAGCAGAAAAGGTTTAATTGGCTGATCTGCCCCTGCTTTTGGTACAAAAAGAAGACTATTGGTTAAGTAAAATAAGAAACAAGAGATTATAATTCTTATAAAAATTGTGTATGTTCAAAGACATCAGTGCCTTACTTTCAAGGCACTCCACTGTGTCACTTCTGGCGTAGTGCTTTGCTTACTCTGTCCCCCGTTTCTCTCTGTAATAAAAAAAAACTTTGTTCAAGCTTGCAACAGTAGTTCTGACTGTGAGAATATAATTGTACCTTTTCTGTCAAAGGAGGTAGTTTCACATAAACGGCCATTTTGTAACCTGGTAGGGACTTACATTCCTTCCCCAAATTAACATCTCTTAAGAGATTACAGGTGTCGACCCTCCCCCATCTTCCCCTGTAGCTGACCGGGAAGACTGTGAAGCTGTAACTTCGACCAATAGGAGTTCAGCGCAGGAGGAGCCTTGCGTTAGGGATACAAGACCCACTGGGTTCTTTGTGAAGCGTGCTCTCTCTCAAATCTGGGAGCACCCTTTTTTGCAAAAAAGTAAAATTGCCTTGCCAAGCAATTTTCGAACACGTGCCATTTCTTTAGACGCCGTAAAAAGTTGTTTCTAACAAATGGCGACCACGAAGGGACACAGCGCCTCTCCAGGGTGGTGAGGATCCCCTCTTCTTAAGGGAGACGCGTCCTACTGCCATGTTGCGGTAGCCTTCAGAGAGGGGACTCACAATATCTGGAGCAGGTGATAAACCTTCAGGTGAAAATTGCGAGGTAACGCGGGGAGAAGGCCTTAACAAATACCGCGGCGACCAGAGATTCACGTGTGGAGTCAGGTATGAACACTTTGGGGAGAAGCAAGTAATACTTGGGTGGTCGGGACACTCCGGGGGTTGTGCGTGTGCGTGCTTGAATGAGCATGTAATGCGGTTACACAACCGGGAAGGCCGGGGTGGGATGTAACGGCTGTGTGTACTTGGATGAGGGGTAACAGGTGTGGAGTCTGAATCTGCTGTTCTATTATATCCTTGGCATTTCATACGGCGTAAGGTCGTTAACTGGCCTGCCGAGAAGCGCCTACCGGGGTATACAGGGATATATGTTCCACGTGGGAGATAGGCAGACTAAGCGCATCTGGGAGAAATACTAGAAACCTCCAGCAGGGGGAGACTAGTACTCAGCCAAGTATCTAGTTGTGGTCTCACAGCTAGGGAAGCCAATATGGGAAATAGAACCTCTTCACCTCGTGAGAAAGCTCATAGGGAGGAAGAAGAATTAGATAGAATCCCTTCAGATAGCCCCTTGGGGCATATGCTCCGATATTGGGAAGAAAATCCCAGGACAGCAGGGAAAAAGAAACACCAAATGATAAAATACTGCTGTTTTATTTGGATACAAGAACCCATCCTTCATCCATCGGTATTCTGGCCAAAATTTGGTTCCAGAGAGGATTGGGCTTGCCAATCGTTAATCGAATATGTCAATAATAAAAATCTTGTGACCCAGGAAGAAATAGATTATGCGCTCTGCTGGAGGAAGGGGCCTGAAGGCTTGTTCCCTATGAAGGCAGAAATGAATGAGAATAGGAACAATTGGGATCCCCTTGACTGCATACCCCGCCCCGTAATTCAGGGAATCAGCAGACTGAACCACCTCAAGTCACTGAGGAGGGAGGGGGAGAAAGGAGGGAATCTGAGTCTTCAGACCCCCCTCCTCCATTATGTACCTCCCTTCCCTGACTGAGAAGAGAGGTTCAACAATGCAAACAGGATGTCCAAAGTTTCCCTTTTCCTTCTAAAAAGAAAGAGCCGCAGGCTCTTTATCCACTTAGGGAAGTCCCCCTGGGTGGAGGGGCTATTGGTTTTGTAAACGCCCCCCTAACTAGTTCAGAGGTTAAAGCTCTAAAAAAGGAACTCAAGCCTCTTATAGAAGACCCCCACGGGGTTGCAGACCAGTTAGATCAATTTCTAGGACCTCAAATCTACACATGGACTGAATTAATGTCCATTCTGGGCATCCTCTTTACAGGGGAAGAGAGGGCAGCCATTAGACGGGCAGCCATGGCCGCATGGGAACGAGAGCACCCAGCAGGCCCTGACGTCCTCGCTGCTGAGGCTAAGTTTCCCAGTCAGGAGCCCCCATGGAATAACAACAACCCAGAACACAGAAGTCATATGAGGGACCTTCGGGAACTAATAATTAAGGGAATTAGAGAATCTGTACCTTGGTCCCAAAACATGGCCAAGGCTTTTGATGTGCAGTAGGGAAAGGAGGAGGGGCCAGCAGATTTTCTTAACAGACTAAGGGACCAAATGAGAAAATATTCTGGGTTAAGCCCAAAGGATTCTCTAGGACAGGGGATGCTTAAATTACATTTTGTTACTAAGAGCTGGCCAGACATCGCAAAAAAGCTGCAAAAATTAGAAAACTGGGAAAATCGGACCCTAGAGGAATTGTTGAGGGAAGCTCAAAGGGTCTATGTAAGGAGGGATGAAGAAAAACAAAAGCAGAAAGCTAAAATAATGGTCTCCACTATAGAACAAGTAACCCAGAGGAAAACTGGCCCCAGAAACTGGAGACAAAGATCTTCGACTCAGGGGCCCCCTAAATGGGAAGAGAGAAATAAATGCTACCGGTGCGGAAAGGAAGGCCGTTTTAAAAAGGAATGCCCGGACCTAAAAAGGGAAGAAAATGTTATACTCCTTATGACCTTCGAGGAGGACTAGGGGAATCAGGGGCTCTTTTATATAAATAGGTCCTACCAAGAGCCCTTGATAAATTTGCAGGTGGGACCTAAGAGGGAGGAATTCACATTCCTGGTTGATTCTGGAGCCACCAGATCCTCCCTTGCCCCTCACCCCCCTTCTTTAAAGCTGTCCAATAAATCACTAATGGTTTCAGGAGTAAAGGGAGAAGTGTTTAATGTACCTATTTTTGAGGAAACACAGGTTGAGTATAAAACCAAATTAGCCCAGGCAGAGTTCCTTTTTATACCTGAGGCAAGAACTAATCTTTTGGGCCGGGACTTAATGACTAAATTAGGAATTGGATTAAAAGTAAATCACGAAGGAATTCAGGTTTTACTCAATCTCTTATCTGCTCTAGAAGAAGAGAGGATATGCCCTATAGTCTGGACCAGGGAAGGAAATAGAGGGGGGCTTAAGATTTCTCCCATTCAGATCGAACTAAATTATGTGTTGAGTCTCTCCTCTTCCCTGTCCTCTTTTAGAGTACAAGGATTGTTAGCCCAAACCCCACCTCTTGAATTTCCAGCACACTCTCATCAACCCGGCGACAGTGTCCTGATAAAGACCTGGAAGGAGGACAAGCTTGAGCCAGCCTGGGAAGGACCATATCAGGTGCTGCTTACAGTGGAAACAGCTGTCCGCACTGCGGAGAAAGGTTGGACTCATTACACACGGGTTAAAGGGGCCCCACCTCCTACCCTGAAAGGACAATGGACTATCACTCAACACCCAGACCCTCTCAAGTTAACTGTAAAAAGACTCTAAGTTTATTCTGGTTTTTGGTTCTGTTAAGCTTTCAGGTATTAGGTAGCCCTTGTTCAGCTCAATTAACTATTAATGTTACTATAGGAAAGAAACCCCTAATTATAAAAATCAATACATGTCAAGTCTTATGTCTCTGCCCAGAACCAACATGGGTGATAAAGCAAAATAATCCAAGACAAGCCCCTTGTTCTAGGTGGGGCAAGTCTCAGAGGACCACCCCAAATAGAGGATGGACACCCCCACCATATAGAACTGTTCCAACTCCAGGGATGTTAAAAGAAAAAATAACTGGAGAAGTTTCCCTTAACACCTGCGCTAGTTTACAGTATAATCCACTCTTGCTAACTCACAAGCCAGGAAAGACAGCTCTTTCCATTAAACGTGGGTCTAACTTACAGACAGATGTGTCAGAAGATGATCCCATGGGGAAACTTGCTGTTAGGTTAATTAATAATTTGACCTCGGTTGCTAACGTTAACCTTTCAACTCGAGGCACTATAATAAAAATAAAGGATTTCCACCAGATGATAGAAGTTAAGGCAGGGTATGGGAAAACAAATGCCTGGTCGAAATGGATTAAAAATTCTGTCAGTGCCTTAAATAACAGTGACCATTACATTTGTATGGCAAACAAACTAGGCAGGTCAAAACTCAGGTGGTACCATTTCCACTCGGATGAACCTCAGACCCAATGGGCATGAGATGTATGATAGCCCTCTTTCAGGACAATCTAGCATGGGGTGAGAAGTCTTGTAAGACTCTATCCCTCCTGTTCCCAGTGGTGCAGGGTCCCAAGCAACAGCCCCCTGAAACTATTGAGCCTTCAGTCCCAAACACTGACCATACCTCATGCCTCTCAAGGTGGGAGGGACAGTCAGTGTTCTTGGGAAATGTTACAGGCTGCAATGAATGCTGGTCCTTTGAGGAGCTGGATAATCAGTCCGCGCTGGCGGTAGCCCGAGCGAATGTCTGGTGGTACTGTGGAGGACCGCTACTAGAGAGTTTACCTGCCAAGTGGAGTGGAATTTGCACTCTAGTACAATTGGCAACTCCTTTCGGCCTGGCATTTCAAACCCAAAGCGAGGCACCCTCTAGTGGGTTATTAAACCCTCGCATATATGTAGATTCAACCAAAACTTCAAGGGATGGTCCCAATGAATTTGAGGCTAAAAACCAGGTAGCTATATGGTTTACACCAATATTGTTTTGGTGGTCCACCATTAATAAAAGGGCAGAATGGGTAAACAATATATGTTATGATCAACAGAAGATTGTCAACCACATCTTAAATGTCATACAGGAAATAGCTAAACGTTTATCTGTGTTAACAACGGAGCTAGCAGAGAGTTCAAGGATAGGTAATCCTTTTCCCAGCCTAACAGAGCAATGGTTGGAAAAGCAAGAAGAAATAATACTTCTCATCATAATTGGAAAAATTATCCTAATAGGATGTGGTATAATCCTCTGGGTTAAGGCCTTAGTCCAGGAACAGACAGAGACAGTTCTAACTGAACAATCCTCTATGGCTTACCAAAATAGTCTCTTGTTAAATACCTTTGAAAGCAAAAGTCTCCGTATGCTAGTAGAGTTTGAAGAAAAGAGTAATGATGTATAATAAAAAGGGGGGGAATTGTGGGAATATAGTATCTTTTCTGTCAAAGGAGGTAGTTTCACTTAAACGGCCATTTTGTAACCTGGTAGGGACTTACATTCCTTCCCCAAATTAACATCTCTTAAGAGATTACAGGTGTCGACCCTCCCCCATCTTCCCCTGTAGCTGACCAGGAAGACTGTGAAGCTGGAACTTCGACCAATAGGAGTTCAGCGCAGGAGGAGCCTTGCGTTAGTGATATAAGACCCACTGGGTTCTTTGTGAAGCGTGCTCTGTCTCAAATCTGGGAGCACCCTTTTTTGCAAAAAAGTAAAATTGCCTTGTCAAGCAATTTTCGAACACGTGCCGTTTCTTTAGACGCCGTAAACAGTTGTTTCTAATATGACTAACTTTTTCTAAATTGGCTTAGAACAAGAACCCACGACATCGCTCCAAACGGTAACAGATGGCTTCACCTTTGGCCAGGGCAGGGAGTAAGAGATGCTCCAAGAGGGGGCAGGAAAAATCAGCTACATTTTTAACCACAAGCGTGGGCTAGCACAACAATTGAGGCTAGGGCACATCAACATCAGGGGCTTCCATGCACCCACAAGTTCTTTTCATTCACCAGGTGCCTACAAGAAAGTGGGGGTGGGTCTCAGAGGACTGAGGGTGCCTCCCTCGGTGGCACCGTGATGCAGGAGCGCTCTGCTTCGGTGGTGGTGTGGTCTGGAAACCGCTCCTGCTTGCCTGGACCCTTTTTTGTAGGGAGCAGGAACCTGAGACTGCTGGGGGAAGGCAAGCCCTCTCATTCCTCCAGGAGAGCGAAACCCCGCAGCTCTGCAGGAGGTCAGGGAACAAACCCTCTGTCCCCTGGGGAAGGACCGGAGACCTTGTGGCCCCAGGAACCTTGAATGACCTCAAGTAGAGGTCTGCCACCACAGGGGAGGAAGGGCGCTCCGGCACAAGGCTGATGGGGGGACAGGCGCAGGGACGCTGAGAGAGCTGAGACTTGGCTAGGCACCAGGGGGTCCCACCTCTAGCATGAGCCCAGTACGGATTGGCAATAGCAATCCACTGCTAGTGGAGTGTATCAGTCCATTTTTCTGTTGCTATAACAGAATGCCAGGGGTTGGGTACTCTATAAGGAAAAGAGGTTTATTTAGCTCACAGTCTAGGGAAGCTGAAAGTCCAAGACCAGGCAGCCCCGTCAGTTTGGCTGCTGGTGAGAACCTCGTGGCAGACGTCATCAGGGTGGAAGAATTTGCACGAGGGGAAAATGGTGCCCACCGAGGGGCCAGTTCTGCTCTTTGGTAACAACCAACTCATGAGAAAAGAAGAGGAGAGAAGGAGGGAGAAGAGGGAGAGAGAAAAAGGGCAGAAGAAATATTTGAAAAGTTGATAGCTATTTTCCAAAAGTTAGTGAAAGACAGCAAAGCCATAATATGGCAGAGGACCCCAAACAGCATAAATACCCAATATTCATACACAGTTGTGCACACACGCACACACACACCCCACTGTACACATCATAGCCAAATTGCGGTAAACCAAAGAGAAATTCATCAAAGCAGCCAGAGAGAGAAGAAACTTTACAGTGGTGGCACACACTTGTAATCTCAGTACTTGGGAGGCTGAGACTGGAGGATCCGGGTTCGAGGACAGCCTTAGCAATTTAGCGAGACCCTCAGCAACCTAGTGAGACCATCTTTCAAAACAAAAATTAAGGACGGGAGTGGTAGCGCACACCTGTAATCCCAATACTCGAGAGGCTGAGACAGGAGGATCACAGGTTCGAAGCCAGCCTCAGCAACCTAGCAAGACCCTGTTTCAAACTAAAAATGAAATAGGGCTAGGGATGTAGCTCAGAGGTAGAATGCCCCTGGGTTCAATTCCCAGTACCACACACACAAAAATAAAAAATAAAAAAATAAAAATAAAAAGGGCTGGGGGTGTATCTCAGAGGTAGAATGCCCCTGGATTCAACCCCCAGTACTGCAAAAAATAAAAATAAAAAAGCACCAGGTTGCCGGGCATGGTGGTGCACACCTATAACCCCAGTACTTGGGAGGCTGAGACAGGAGGATCGCAGATTCGCGGCCAGCCTCAGCAAGTAGTGAGGTGCTCCGCAACTTAGTGAGACCCTGTTTCGAAATGAAGAATAAAAAAAAAAAAACATAGGGCTGGAGGTGGAGCTCGGAGGTAGAATGCCCCTGGGTTCAATTCCCAGTACCAAAAGAAAGAAAGAAACAAACAAATAGCCCATGGTTGTTACTTGAGGTGGGTCAAGACAGGCCTTGCAATAAAAATAATGTAAGCCGGGTGTGGTGGCGCGCGCTTGTAATCCCAGTACTTTGGGAGGCGGAGACCGGAGGATCCGGGTTCGCGGCCAGCCTCAGCGCGCATGTGAGCGCGCGTGATCGATCTCTCTTTCTCTCTCTCTCTCTCTCTCTACCTAGTGAGGCCCTCCGCAACTTTGTGAGACCCGGTTTAAAAAATAAAGAATAAAAAAAATAGGGCTGGGGGTGTAGCGCGGAGGTAGAACGCCCCTGCGTTCAATCCCCGGTACTGCAAAATAAATAAATAAATAAAAATAAAAATAATGTGACAGACAAAAAGGGTAACTCTTCAGCCAAGTTAATTATTAATGATGAGCAACAAGTAAGAACAAGTAAAAGACATGTAGTCCATTATTCGTCACGGTTCTCAGCATAAGATATGAATGGCGGTATAGATGTACCAGCGCTGTGGTTGTACCTCTGTTGGGAGGTGGGGCTGGATGCCTTCGTACCAGATGTCAACAGCAATACTGAAGGGGGTCAGTAGCTAAATCTGACACTTATTAAATCTGAATCAGACAGCATGATGGACACTTTTCTGATTATTACTGATGTGTTAAATCATAGGCCCCTCAGACGAGGCTCTAATGGCTGCCCTCCTGTCATTTCCGGAGACGTTTCCTGCGTGAAGCCTTCCAAGCGCACACAGCCAGGGTTAGGGGAGCTGGATACCCAGCCAGGCTGCCCACGGGGGGGTCTGGGTGTTACCCACGGCCAGATCTCCCTTCGTCCTGGTCTACACTGGTAAAGACAGCAGGGTCCAAGGCTCCAGATTCAGAAGGAGGTGCTGCAGTGCAGGGGCGGCAGTTTGTTTCTGTGAAGGGCCAAACAGATGTTTCAGGCTCTGTGGACCACACACAGTCACCCTCCCGCCTGCCTTTGTAGCAGGTCAGCAGCCACAGACCATGTGTGCATGGATGAATGGGTGTAGCCATGTTCCAATAAAACTTTATTTACAAAACAGGCGGAGGGCCGTTGTTTGCTGATCTCTGCGCTAGACAATGAATATGGCTGCTTACAAGGAGCCAAGTTCCAGGATGGGCGGGAATGAGGCCTAGGACTGTAATTTGTGTGTGTGTGTGGTACGAGGGATTGAACTCAGGGGCATTCTACCTCGGAGCTACACTCCCAGCCCTTTTTATTTTTTGTTTTGAAACAGTATCTTCCTAGGTTGCTGAGAGTCTTGCTAAGTTGCTGAGGCTGGCCTTGAACCTGCTATCCTTCTGTCTCAGCCTCCCAAGTACTGGATTACAGGCATGTACCACCACACCTGGCAGAACTATAATTTCTCTCTCTCTCTTTTGTGGTACTGGGGATTGGACCCAGGGGCATTCTACCTCTGAGCTACACCCCCAGCCCTATTTTATTTTTATTTTGAAACAGGGTCTCGCTAGGTTGATGAGAGTCTTACTATTTGCTGACGTTGTCCTCAAACCTGTAATCCTCTTGTTTCAGCCTCCCATGTACTGGGATGACAGGCGTGCGCTACCACACCTGGCTCCAGAGCTATAATTTCTATAAAAACGTTTGACTTTCTAAAAAAAAATGTTTATCTGTTAACCTTTCAAATAACAAATAATTAAAATAAAAAGTCTAAGATAACCATCAAAAAGAAATATAAAAGTTCCAAGCGAGTTGAGGAAACACGGAATGAATAATAATAGATTACCCATAAAGAAGGCAAGACAAGAGCAAAAACAGGTGTCAGAAGCACAAAAGAGCACAGCGGGGGGGAAAAGGCACATTTTGGTAATCACAGTGAATGCAGATAGACAAAATCCTCCAGGTAAAAAGCAGACAAAGCCCAAATCCAGCTCTGCGGGGGTTGCGAGAGACACTTCTGGTGCAAAACACAAAAAAGGTTCAAGAGAAAAGAATGGGAAAAAAATAGACTAAGCAAATGCTAATGAGTACCTAGTGTTCATGCAAGAGAGAAGAGCATTTAAAACAAACTAGAACGTAGGGCAAAGAGCACTGCTAAGACAGAAAAGGTGGCTACTTAATGATATCAGTGGAAGATAGATTAATTGTATATGTGTATCTAAATATGAAATGGTGTTACCGTTGTAGAACTAGGTTTATAATTTATGTCTAAATTTGTATCCATGAAATATAGTCTTAAACATTTAAGATAGGTAAATTAATACTTCACATAGCTACAGGAAATCCATACTTCTCTAGTGCAGTATTTTTACACACACACACACACACACACACACACACACACACACACACCTTTCAATAACTGAGAGATCAAAGGAATGAAGAAAGCAAAGACTTAAAGACTCGACTGATCTCACTGCACATCTGGGCCCTTTGATCTAGCGAGCAGGGACTGCGTGTATCCCACAAGCACACTGGACTACTGACCAACTGACCAAGCCTTAGCCTCATCAGAGTCTCGTGAATAATGGCAGGAATCAGGGCTTCTGACAACACAATCAAATCAGAGACTGGTAATCATAGTAAGAGGTAACTAAAAGCTCAGATGCATCTAGAAATTAAAAATAAACCTGAATAACTCAAGAGTCAAGGAAAAACTCAGAATGTCAATGAGGGAGTGCTTTGAAATGAAGGATAACAAGTCTGCATAGGAAGCTTTCTCGCCAACCTGATTCTGGACTGAGGCAGAGGTTAGCTGCAGGGTCATTCCTGGCGGACAGGGGTTCGGCTGAGGAGCCAGAGGCTGCACGGGCCTGGAGGGGTCCGCGAGAGCTCAGTGCTGCAGGGAGACCTCACTGGGATCCCAGGGACCCCAAGGAGGAGGAGGGGAGGAGAAAGAGTAGGAGGAGGGGGGGAGGAGGAGGGGGAGGAGGAGGAGGAGAGGGGAGGAGGAGGAGGGGGAGGAGGAGGCTTGCACCTGGCAGCTGGTGGTGTGGGGGCACCACCCTGTTCCTGGAAGTCTCAAAACCAGGTGTTTTGAGTCCAGCGAGCCCCCAGTAAAGGTTCCCTGAGCCCTGGGCTCTCCAGGGTGAGCAAGCCTTCTCTATCCCAGCACCTCCTGCCCCTAGAGTTGGCAGTGTCCATCTACCCCTGCAGGAGGCCTGAGGGGGTCAGAAGGTGCAGCAACCGCTGGGCAGCAGCTGCACCCTGCATGGGTCTCACCAGGCAGCCTCGGGCGGTGGACACCCACGCCATTCACAGACAGCACCCGCTTCTGTTCCATGGGAACAGCTGCCCAGCAATGGGTGGGCGGACACTGCATTGCCCACTGTGGGGACATTGAGTGACACAGGCGTGACGCCCTGTTCTTAGAGCCAGGCCAGGTGAGCACTTCAGCTTCAGCTTCGGAGTCCAGGAGTGCAACTAACCCCAGGTGTGTGGGTACCCCCCCACATGTGCACAGGAGCCCCAGGCTCAGAGGGGATGAGGGACCGGCAGCTTTGAGTTGACCGGGGCTGCCTGGTGCCTTGGTGCTCCCCGGAACGGGAAACATCCTGGCTCCTCCACACTGGCCTCTGTAAGGCAGCGTGAGAGGAAACGGGGGAGGTGTCTGGAGCAGCTGGAGGTCCTGGGCGGGCAGTCCTGGCCACGCCTCCGTCTTGGTGGGTTCCCCCAGCCCCCTCCCACTTCTTGCAAAGAGCACAGCTTGTCTCAGAAGCCACCAGATCCTGGTGACTGCGTACTGGGGCCTCTGGCGGACAGGGGTGGATCCTGGCAGATCCCTTCCTCTGGATAGTGGCGGCTGCAGCAGCGAGGGAGGCAGCCAGGTGAGCAGGGACTCCAGGGGAGGGACCCTCCCATACGGAGCACGGGCTCCTGCTGCCGGGCCGGCTGGGAACTGCAGCCGCACTCTGCATGGGGCTGAGCTGCCAAGGCCAGGGAGGGGGCGGCCAGATTGGGGGGGCCTGTCTGCAGCATCCAGGAGTCCTGCAGAGGCAGAGGGGGCGGGTGCGGAGCTGCAGAAGCAGCTGCGACAGACAGCCAGAGCCGGGCAGAGCTTGCTGGAAGGGACCGCCGGCTCCCTGCAGGTCAGTGTCCCTCCCGCAGCCTCTCTCAGTGACCCTGGAGGCTGCAGGGGCCTGGGCAGACCCCCTGCCCCATTGATAAGGCTGGCTCCTCCAGGGGGCAGGCAGGCCCTGGGGCAGGTTGGGCGGAGGATCCCCACTTACCTCTGCTGTAGAGGACGCCCAGGGCCACCAGGGCTCCTGTCAGCAACAGCAGCAGCAGCAGCAGTCCCCCCTCCAGGAAGCCTGGGCGCTTCTGCCCGGGCTGGCCGGCTCTCTCCACCATCCCCACGGGGCTTTCTGACTTCCCCATCAGCGAGACTCTGGATGGATGGGAAAGCGCGCCGCTGAGCAAGCCCGGGCCGACAGCAGGGGAGAGGTGGCGCGGAGCTCCGGAGCCCTGGCCTCCGGATGGTGCTTTTGGGACACTCCGTTCCCGTCTCCCCTTCCAAGCCCAGGGCCCTGGCCCTGGGTGCCTGGGTCTCAGGCCTCTCACACTAGCCCTGGGCTGGAGTCTCTGCGTGCCCACGGACCCCCCATGGTGGGGGAAGGCCCTGCTGGCTGGCCATGGTCCCTTCCCTACAGGCCTAGGAGGCTCAGCTATGCTGTGGAGGGGACTCTGCAGCGGTGCCTGCCTGGGCTGCTGTGCCCGGGGGCGCTTGCAGCTATGGGCCTGGGCACCGGGTCAGGGATGCAGTCGGGAGGCAGCTTGAGCTGCTGGGATCCCTGCCCATCTTTCCTGCTGGAGCCTGAGAGTGTGTGTTTGTGTGTGTGTTTGGGGGGGCCCAAATACTTGGCACCCATGCAGGTGACCACACAGGCCAGGAAGGGACCAACAGGGCTGGGACAGCCGACTCCAAGGGCTCCCAGGTCTGTGTGTGCTTGTGAGTGTACACGTGTGCGAATGTGAGCGTGTGCACGTGCTCCTGTGCATGCAGACATGTGGCTGTGTGCATGCGTGGGCACGTACCCTCGCCGGCACTCGGAGCCCTGCCCTGGAAGCTGCCTGGGCCCTGCGGGAAACAGCTGCCTGCTGGCTGTGCTTCCAGGTTTAAACAGCCACACACCTGATGGGCCGGGCCCCGTGCGTGGGCCCCTCGCACCCAGCAGTTGGAGCATTTGGGAGAAGTGAGGGGAAGACAGCCTGGTCCTGCCTCTGGGCAGGGAAGCCTGAGAGACGAGGCCAACCAGCAGCTGGCTTTGCTGTCTTCACCCCATGACCCTTCCGGGTTGGGTTTGAGTCCTTGCCCCAGCTCACTGGGGGTCTCAGGTGGTCAGCTGGTTTCCTGGGTTCCCTGATGTGTGCACTGGGGCTGGGACCTGGGCCTCCCTCCTCCCCACCAGTTCCCTTGGCTGCCTCCTGCAGTCTCCTGGCTCCAGGTTCCTGCAGGGGCCTCCTGATCCACAGGTGGTCACGTATCCAGCCCTTGCCTGGCACCTCCGCTGGGACATATCAGAACCTTGATGCCGACGTGCCCCATGCCCTCAGAAGTTCCCTTGGGGGTCTCTGCTTGCCCCGGACAATCCCATCCCCCAACTACCGAGGCCAAATGTTGGAGTTATCCCCACCGCTGCTTGACCCCACCCCATCCCATCCTAGTCTCCAGTTTTTCTGGAGTCTTCTGCCCACTGCAAGGGGAGCTGGCCCAGGTGCAGGTGAGGCTGCACAGGATGCGCTCCACTGCCCAGAGTGGACTGGGCAGGGCTTGGGAGCTGGGGGGAGAGCTGGCTGGCTGCCCTTGCCCAGCAGGTCTCACCTTCTACCACTCAGGAGCAGCCACCAGCGCAGGTCCCTGAAGGCCGGGCTGGACGCCCAGGGCTGGAGTGAGCCTGGCCAAGGGGTGGGCTCCGGGTGGAGGAGGAGGGCCGCTGCTGTGAAGGCTGCGGTGGAATCCGGCCTCCTTTGTGATGCACGCGGGCGGTGGGGAGTTCCGAGGGGGTTGGTGTGGGGGAGGGGCAGACGCAGCTCGGGGCTGGGTGCCCTTGCCAAGAGGGTGAGCCAACCCTGGGCCTTTCCCTCGACCCTCAGTCCAAAGGCTGCTGGGAAGGTTGGCCACACCCTTCTACCCTCCTGGCCCACTTGGCCTGAGAGATGGGTCAGGGGTTCCTGCCCCCCCCCCACACCTATGAGGGCTTTGCAGGCCCCTCTAAGGAGGGTGGTGGGTTCTGGGAGCCTTGCCAGGTAGAAGGGCTGGGGTGGTCCCTGTTCACTATGGTGGGTGTGGGCAGGGCTGCCAGGGAGGGGCCCCACTCAGAGATCCTAGCTTGGGGCATAGCTGCTTCCCTTGGCCCATGGGGAACTGTGAGGTTCGGACTTTAACCCCCCAGCGGCAGGACATCCTGGCTGCGGGCCAGGAGTGGGGCTTCTGGGCCTTGGAGCTATGCCCCAAGCCTTCAGAGCGTAGACAGGCCACCCCAGCTCTGCTTGCTGGTAGGGGTGGGGGCTCTGAGCAGAACAGGGCCAGCGGGGACCCAGGCTTCTCCTTCTCCAGGCCTGACTCAGTTGCCAGCTTCTGTCTTGGGATCCCATGGGACAAGTCCTCCTGCCCAGGCCCCTGCAAGGCCAGCAGCCCCTCAGGCCACCTTTACCGGAATGCCCATGCAGGGTGTTGTTGGAAGCTTCTAGTCGACATTCCGACGGCCCTTGAGGATGGCACACGTCCTGGGTGGGGGGTTCAGATCCCAAGCCCTCCCTTCCCCCAGCTCAAAGAAGGCTCTGGCTCAGTTCCCTGGCTGTCTCCGGCAGCCTCTCTCCTCAGCCAGAAACCGGCCCAGAGCCAGGGCCTCCCTTCAGCCTCAAGGCTACCTGGACCACTGGTCTCTGTGGGGATGAGGTCAAGGTCAGCGAAGGGAGAAGCTGGGGCCCCAGGCAGACTGGAGTCCCCTTCCCAGAGCATGATGGCCCTGGGGAGTAGCCAGGGTCCTCTGGAGCCTGCCTGTTCTGACACCTGCATGCCAGCATGGGTGGCATCCTTTCCTTTTGGGATGTCGCAGAGCCTCTGGTCCCCAAGGGGCAGAGACTCCTGCCACTCTCAGCAGGGCCTCCTCGACCCCTAAGCACCCAGGGCTGGCCCTGCACACCTCCTCCTCCTCACACCATGAGGAGGCCCCGGGACCCAGAGGCTGGCCCATCGCTGGGCTCTTTCCCATTTTCCCTCCTCCTCAAACTCAGGGCTGACCTGTTCCCTGGTTCCCCCCAGTCTCCACATGAGCTAGGGTCTAGGGTCCTGGTGGGGCACCTGGCAGCAAGAGAAGCTGGGACAGGGCCCTGCAAGCTCTGGAGGCTGCAGACCCCCAGCCTTAGGCAGGAACCTCCACGTTCACCGACTTGCAGGAGCCGCAAGGTGCCATCTAGAGCAGACAGACACACGCGGTGTCCCCACTGCAGGCAAGCACACCCCCGGAGGGTGGGTTCCAATCCCTTCTCTTAGAGGAGGTTGGGTACAGCAGGGACCCCTTGCCCGCCCCACCTCAGGCAGTACATGTGTGATGTGGAGACGTGAGGCCCAGCTGCAGCAGAACTTGGGCTGCACTATTAATCCTAATACTTGGTTCCCAGGTAAGCATGCCTTTATAGCACAAACACTAAACACCAGAGGAAATGAGAAGAGGCACCACGCTGCAGGAATCCCCCAATGTGCTGTTGCTCACGAAGAAAGGATTTTTCAGTCAATGAAGTCTAAATGCTAGTCAGTCACACGCAGGAATGCTGAACATTAGCCATACAGCTCTGCCTGAGCTCCACACCTCAGAAATGCATCAACCAGAGAACACACTCACCGCTGACCTATTACAAAATGTCTGGGGGGTCCCACTGAGCCACTGGCCCAGCCCCAGTGACAAGAGCTTCAGGTCCCTGCCCTGTAAAAAGGACTTTTTGTGGGTTTGCAACAGAGTTGAGGGCAAGAGAGAAACGCATGTCCTGTGCCAGGCACAAAGGCTTGGCCAAGGTTCACCTGCAAGGGCCCTGTCACCTGCGCTGGGAGCAGGGCTGGGGACAGCAGTCTGAGAGGCTGGGAGTTTGCCTCGGAAGTTTGCCGTTGCTACTTCCACAACTGAATTATTTGTACTCGGGTTATACACCTAACAACTCCGTAATGACTCAACAGTTCTTCACAGTGAATTGCTCTTGGCATCATGGGTGTGGTTGCTGCCTCCAGAGCGAACCCTGCTTGATCCATACGCCAGTGCCAGGAGCGTCTGGAGACCCATCCCCCAAGATGGGGTCGGGTGGGCTTGGCTCCCCCTGGGACTGACTGCAGGCGAGCGCCTTCCAAAGGGAAGTGGGGGCTTGGATGGGCTGCACCCGGGGCTTCCAGACCACTGAACTGGCTTGAAGTGCCAGTGGGACCAGGAACTGGAGCTGAGGGCTGCTGCAGGGGCTGTGACCGCCGTGACAGTGGTGGCTATAAGGGCTGTGTGTGTGTGGGTCTCCCCGGCATCCTGCAGCTCCGACTGGAAGGAAGGACAAGCTCAGGCCTCGAGCGAGGCAGCTCAAGTTCCAGTGAGTCTGAGCTGTCACAGCCACCCTGGAGGAGCCTGGGGCCACGGGCCTCAGAGCTGATGTTGCTGAGTCAGCTACAGCACTGTGTTCTGCCAGGTGTGTGACTACAGTGTAGTCTCAGCCTCACCATGTCCCGAGAGAGCAAGGGCGCCGAGTAGGAGGGAATGGAACTCTGGAACTGGGAATGGGGGCATGTGGTTGGGCTGAGATGAAGCTGAGAATTTGGAACCCCCAAGCCCCGAGCCCCCCTCCTGGAACCAGAGTTCCCCTTCCTTCAAAAGCCCCATGACAAGCTCATCTGGATCAGTGCAAAGAAAGACACACAGTCCACATGTAGCACATGTTTGTAATCCCAGTACTTTGGGAGGCGGAGACCAGAGGATCCGGGTTCGCGGCCAGCCTCAGCTGTCTCTAACTCTCTCTCTCCCTGTCTCTCTCTCTCTCTCTCTCTCTCTCTCTCTCTCTCTCTACTTAGTGA
>PVJS01012648.1:5638-43578 GCA_004027185.1 Glis glis | reverse complement strand
CTATTTTTTATACTTTATTTTGAAACCGGGTCTCACGAAGTTGCGAAGGGCCTCACTAAGTAGAGAGAGAGAGAGAGGGAAAAAAAACAGGGAGAGAGAGAGAGAGAGAGAGAGAGCTGAGGCTGGCCGCGAACCCGGATCCTCCAGTCTCCACCTCCCAAAGTACTGGGATTACAAGCGTGCGCCACCATGCCCGGCTTGAATGTATATTTTTTAAAAATTAAGAGTTTCTTACAAGCATTACTTTGGACAATACTAGACTATTTAACTTGTTGGAAAAAAGCTAATTTTATCTTTCAATAAATCTCTTTCTGCTAATTTTATTGGTCCACATAGTTCTGAGAAGTACTGGGGAAGTTTTATAGAATTAAATAGAACAGATTAGGTAACAATAGGCAGGGCACTTAGCATAAGGAGAAAATGAATATAGAATGATAAAATAAAGCTAGAGTAAACTTTATATATATATGTATATATATATAATGACAAAATAAAGCTAGAGTAAACTTAATATATATATATTACTCTGAAATCTGAGTAGATGATAGGCTTGAGTTTATAATGTACCATTATTGGGTCATTAGTTTTTGACAAATATATCACACTCCTGTAGGATGTTAATGATAGGGTAAACTGGGTGGAGGATATATGGGAACTCTCTGTGCTGTCTTTGGAATTTTTCTGTAAATCTAAGCTATTATAAAGTAAAGGGTTTATTTCAAAAGAGAATAGATACCATAATAATTTGTACATTTGCCAGAAGCTAGTTGTAAGTTGAACTCTGAATTTTCTAGAGTTGAGAGGATGGAGGAGAGCATGATTTCAAAATGCACACAAGATAAATTTATAGCGCTCCTCAGGAAAGGTCAGCTTTTACTGAACATAAGATTCAAGTAAAACTCCTCTTTTGGATCTTCATGAAGAGTGTTTGGTTTGTGTAGTGAATAGGATCTCCAATAACAGTTTCCCAGAAAGCATGGCAGTGAGTTTTATAAGGCTACTTCTTATCCTCCAAGGATGTAATATAAAAACGTATTACTGTGACCTGAAAGTCCTATCTGGTCACAGGTCATAGGACCTAGTCTGGTCCTATGTTTGTAGGTCTAGGAGGATCTCACCGTCTACGTTTCCTTCCTTGTTTGCTAGGCTCCAGTCACATGGCCTTTCTTTTTGTGTCTGCATCAGGCCAAGCTTGCTCTTACGTTAGAGCTTTGCTCTGGCTCTCTCTTGAGAATCGTCAGATCATTCCATAGCTGCGTCCTTCAAGAGGTCTTCAGAGTATCCATCTAATATAGCCACCCAGTCATGTATTATATCACCTTATTTTCTTTCTTTTTTTTTTGCGGTACTTGGGATGGAACCAGGGGCATTCTACCTCCTAGCTACACCCCCAGCCCTATTTTTTATTCTTTATTTTGAAACAGGCTCTCACTAAGTTGCTGAGGCCTCACTAAGTAACTGAGGCTGGCTGCGAACCTGGATCCTCTGGTCTCAGACTCCCAAGTACTGGGATTAAAAGCATGCACCACAATGCCTGGCTTATTTTATTTCTTTGCATAGCATTTGTCACTTTCTGATCTCTCTATTTTTCTTTTTTTTGTTTGTTTGTTTTCGGTACTGGGGGTTGAACCCAGGGGCATTCTACCTCCGCGCTACACCCCTGGCCCTATTTTTTATACTTTATTTTGAAACCGGGTCTCTCGAAGTTGCGGAGGGCCTCACTAGGTAGAGAGGGAGAGAGAGACAGGGAGAGAGAGAGAGAGAACTGAGGCTGGCCGCGAACCTGGATCCTCCGGTCTCCGCCTCCCAAAGTACTGGGATTACAAGCGTGCGCCACCACGCCCGGCTTTCTTTTCTTTTTTTCAAATTGGTTTATTAATTCTCTTTCTCTCTGGAATATGTCTCTTTAAGACCAGAAGTTTTGCCTTTTTAACTGTTTTATATCTAGTAGGTATAATATTCATAAGGCTTTATTTACCTAGAATATAAGTGAGTACAAATAAAAGTGACACTTTACCCTCAATCTTACATGAAGCCAAAATATTGTTTATGAAAAAAGAAGCAAAATAACCTAAATTGCTTTTGAAATGTTTTTTCTTCTTTCATTTAAAAAATCTCCTGATCTGTCACCTTTAGATATAGCTTTTTTATTGTTATGTTAGAGATTGAACCCAGGGACATTCTACGTCCGAGCTATACCCCCAGCCCAATTTTATTTTGTTTTGAAACAGGGTCTTGCTAGATTTCTGAGAGCCTCACTAAGTTGCTGAGGCTGGCCTTGATCCTGTGATCCTCCTGTCTCAGCCTTCCAAGTACTGGGGTTTCAAGCTTGCACCCCCATACCCGGCTAGATACAGCATTTTACCTGCATTGTTTGTTGGTTGCTGATCCTGTAATTTCACAGGGTATGGTCTGAGGTGACACATCTAGCATTCCTTAAAATGAGTAGAGAAGCAGATGTTATGCAATCCTAGTTTTAAAGGTTTTGTGTTTTAGTGGCATCATGTTGTTTTGATGCCAAGCCATTTTGAGAAACCATATATATATATTTTTTTTTGCGGTACCAGGGATTGAACGCAGGGGCGTTCTACCTCCACGCTACGCCCCCGGCCCTATTTTTTATACTTTATTTTGAGACCGGGTCTCACGAAGTTGCAGAGGGCCTCGCTAAGTAGAGAGAGAGAGAGAGAGAGAGAGACAGGGAGAGAGAGAGAGAGAGAGAGAGAGAGAGAGAGAGAGAGAGAGAGAGAGCGTGCGCACGCGTGTGTGAGCTGAGGCTGGCTGCGAACCCGGATCCTCCGGTCTCCGCCTCCCAAAGTACTGGGATTACAAGCGTGCGCCACCACGCCTGGCTTTAAAATATGGTTTCTCAGCCAGGCGTGGTTGCGCACGCTTGTAATCCCAGTACTTTGGGAGGCGGAGGATCCGGGTTCATGGCCAGCCTCAGCTCTCTCTCTCTCTCTCTTTCTCTCTCCCTGTCTCTCTCTCTCTTTCTCTACTTAGTGAGGCCCTCTGCAACTTCGTGAGACCCGGTTTCAAAATAAAGTATAAAAAATAGGGCTGGGGGTGTAGCGCGGAGGTAGACCGCCCCTGGGTTCAATCCCCGGTACCGCAAAAAAAAAAGAAACCATATTTTATAAACTGTTGAGAGATTATATTTTCTACAAGACACTAAACCACTGTTTTGTGTTTGGTGTGTCTCCTTTCAAAGATATTTGAGGTAGGCATAGATTTGAAAGCTTATATGTGAGTTGTTGAAGGATTTTTTTGGTATGTATTTACTCAGTAGAATAAAATCTTTAATATTATTTGAATTAAATGAAAAGACTTGTTTGATAGTTTTCTTTTTACATTTTGCTTCTCCTTATTTTGTAATGCATTCTTTTTGGTGGGGAGTATAGTAGCCAGCATTAGCTTCATACAGCTATCTAACTTTCTGAAGTTGAATGGATACAGCTAAGGACACAAGGAACTAATCACTATACTAGTCTCTCTCTGTTTTTCTGCCATTTCTTCTTTAGTCTCCTGTCTCCTCCTCAATCTTTTTTTTTTTTTTTTTTTTGCGGTACCGGGAATTTAACCCAGGGGCGTTCTTCCTCTGCGCTACACCCCCGGCCCTATTTTTTTATACTTTATTTTGAAACCGGGTCTCACGAAGTGGCGGAGGGCCTCACTAGGTAGAGAGAGGGAGAGTGAGAAAGAGAGAGAGAGCGAGCTGAGGCTGGCCGAGAACCCGGATCCTCCGGTTTCCGCCTCCCAAAGTACTGGGATTACAAGCGTGCGCCACCACGCCCGGCTTCCTCCTCAATCTTGAGTACAGGTTTTATTGGAACATTTTTGGCTTAGGTTCTTTCTTAGGTTTATTCCACTTGGTTAGCAGATGTGTTACAGTTTTCCTAAGCTCTTTATAATTCAGCTCTTAGTGGCATTGAAAATGAAAGTATGGTTGTAAATTATTCATTCTGATTATACGCTTGAATAGACAGAGTCTACTTCAGCCATCTTTTACTTCACCTCTGTCCCCAGATCGATCGAATCTTTCTTTTTTTCTTCCTTGCTTTCCTCCTTTCTTTCTTGCTTTCATATCTGGAGAATGGAAGATTGGATTGCATTTCTGGAATTCATGAGGTAGTTTTTGCATATATAGGATTACTGTCAAATATGTATATCCATAATGCATTACCTTTTCATGTTATTTATAATCTTGTCCTCTCTTCCTCACTTTCCATTTTGTTAGGCTGCATCAATAGCTCTTAAAATTATTCACATGACTTTTCATCTAGAAATAAAACCATTGGATATTTATAATAGGGAGAGCTGTATCTAATTTGCTATATTTTTAGCTGGGCAACAGTGAAGAGTAGCTTTTCTAAGTTTTCTGTTAGTGTTGTTTTGTCAGTGTGGGGTCTTAGCTATTTATTGTCTATTTTCAAAAATCCTTCTGCTTGAAGTGGGTTAATGTTGCAAGAGAAGACTATATCAGGAACTGGTAATGAGTTTAAGTCCTAAAATGAAATGCTGAATTTATCTGTAGCCACTGCAACCTTGTTTTGAGAGCCATAAAGAAATACAAATGGCTTTGAGTGGAAGTTGAGACAAAAGCCCAGCAAGAAAATTGTCATTCTTTAAGAATGATGTATTTTATCTTTCATCAGCTTCCTTTAGAAAGAATGAAAAGACCTGACTGATACCCAGAGTCATGTTATGGAGTTGTTTCTGAATGGTGTGCCTTATTGATTCTTGTTTCATGTTTACATTGGAAAAGGTTTGTGCATTCATTTGTACTGTGGAAATGAAAATTTGTAGATAACAGAGATTATTACCTTACAAAACAGATTTGTGTAATTTTGGGGAGGGGGTAGTGGGAATTGAACCCAGGGGCATTTTACCTCCAAGCTACAACTCCTCAGCCCTTTTGATTTTTGAAATAGGGTCTCGCTAGGTTGCTGAGGCTAGCCTTGAACCTGTGATCCTCCCGTCTCAGCCTCCAAATACTGGGTGTAGATCACTAACAGGAAAGGGGTACTTCTTTATGGGGGGGCGGGAATACAGGAGGTTTATTTAGAAAAGTGAAGGTCCCATATGAGAAGGGCTGTGAAGAGAGGGGAAAGAGTCTGGGATGGACCATTCCAGGGAATGGAGCGGCAGTCTGGGGCAGTGGGGTTAAACTCCAGAGGCGTGGTCTGGAGCAGTCCGTTTCTGGGAAAGGAAAGCTGCGTGGAGTGTCCCGCGTTGATTTTTATAGTCCCTCTGGATACCTGCTTTATACATTTGGGGTGATTCTGAAGAACAACTAGTATTACTATTTGAATAGAAGAAATATCTACTTCACTTTCACCAAAAGAAAATTAGATGGAATTTAATGCTCATTCATAGACATTAATTAATCATATAAATAGTAAAATTATGTTATAAAAATATAACTGAGTAGCATATAGATGAAAAGCTGGAGGAAATGAAAATGCCTTGAAAACTGGCTTATAATCTTTGTGACACTGCAGAATATTTGATGTGCCTTCAGTGTTTAAAAATTTTCCTCGCTTATAAAAATCTGTAACATATAAAGTCACTAAAATAAAGTCACTTAAATACAGGTTGTATAAGAAAGGTAGAACAAATGCATACTTCTTTCCCTTTGTTTATAGTTCTCAGAATAATACTGGTTCTCTAACATTTTCCAAGGATGACCAGTGAAGGTTTTAGAAAAGTATTTTAATGAATTAATATATCTAGCATATTTGGTATGTTTTGGTCCAGGGCAGTTTTATCCCTATGAATGATCAAATCCTCAGTGTTCCTTCAGGTGGTTTCCTCATTTCTTTTGCTATGAACCAAGGAGTTTTGGTTCTTTTAGTGATTTACTAGGGAGTCTTACTTTAGAAGCCACATACTGGGTGCTGCTTTGAAAGTGCTACTGGGTTATTCAGTGTTTTAGGGTTTCTTTTTCATTGGACAGAAGTACAAGCATATATACCCACACATGTATGCTTATACACTCACTAACTTGTAAAGATAAACATGTATATATTCAAAGATAAAATACTTCATTCTTTAATGCTTGGATTCTTAATAAGTACACTCTGGACTTGAAAAAGTGTCTGCTGTAGCCAAAACGTGATGATTCTTAGGACTGAATAATATTCTTAGGCATGGCAACCTCAAATACAGCTTTTTAGGATTAGAGTATTGAGGATAGGAATCTATATTGATTAAAATTTCATTTTCTTAGTCAGAGGTTGAGAGGTGAAACATTGTTTATCACCTAGGAGATTGAGTGCCAATTTGTGGTTCCTGATGAGAAATTGACCTGCTATGTTCTTGTTCCAAGAGGTGCAATCAGTAAGATTGGAAAAGGAAATTGAATTTATATTGGTGTGTTATCACATGCAATTAATTTTGCATATACACCCGAGGCACATGAATCTTGAGGTTGAAATGTCTGTACTCTGAAACAAGGCATTGGAAATCTAGTATGATTGATATATTTTAAGAATTTCTATTGTTCCACAATTGCTATGTAATTTCAAAATATGTTCTTAGTAGAAATCTTTTGGTCACTACAACAAGAAAATAAAATAGCTAATTTTGTGCATTCCTTTTATAAAGAATAGATCAGAATAAAATAATTTCTATTGTAACATTTATTATTTTTATGTTTTATTTTTTTCTATAAAATAGAGATCTCTTACATGTTAGTGAAAAATGTGTCACCATCTTTCTAAAAGACTGTAGTTAATTTTCACTTAAGGGAAAATATGATATGGTTAACTCTTGATGTGGTAAATAAATGAGGTAAATAAATTTATAACAGGAATTTTTAAGAATACGAAAAAAAAAACCAAAACCAGCATATTAGGTAGTATCCTCAGGAGCAGTTTATTCGTAATGATCATAAAATAAACTTTACAAAGGAAGTAGTAAGAGAGTGATTAATGGAGGAGATAGAATTTGAATTGGGTCTTGAAGCCTAGTTAATATTTACATAGCTGTAGGAGAGGGCCTTCTAGGCATAGAGAATCAACAGGATAAAACCAAAGTGGTGCATGAACATGAGACATTCACTAAAGCGTTATAAATGAGCAGAGAGTTATTAAAGGAGAATAGTGAGCTGTAAGGATGAGATCAGATTTCCAAGGGGCTTAAATAATTTGAAAAGTTGGATTTTATTTGGTAGACCAGTATACTCCAACATTTGGGGTTATTGGTTTAATGCAGATTGAATTGAGAGACTTTTGTGAGTTCTTTGTATCCTTAACATAGGTTTGGTGCTGTTTTGAACTAATTTCATGGAAGTCCAGAGGAACGGAGGCTTCAGGAATGGTAGCATTGAGTCTCCAGCTCTGCCTTTTAAATTATTCTCATAGTTATATTTTCTTCTGTGTTGAAATCTACCAACTGTCTGCTAGCAACAATTAGGGCCACATATTCCCTTCTTCCAGAGTATTGGGAAAAGTAGATTCATTATTTTTAATTAGCTACATGACCCTGAGCATGCATAAAAGCATTTTTTAGTTGAAATTCACAGAACATGAAATTAACCATTTCAAAGTGTACTGAAATTGTATGGTGATTAGCATATTCAGTGTTGTGCAACCACCACCTCTGTTAAGATACAGCAGCATTCTTAAATGAAATAATCTGAAGCTGCAAACGTTTACTATGAAATAATTTTTAACATATGTTTTTGATTGCTAATTTTTCAGTGTATGTCACTTGCAGAACTATATTTCTTTTTTGATCCCTACTTGTATTTAGATTTAATTTGTAATTTTGGGAAATCAACAAAAATAACTGTCACCCACAAGAGCCCTGGGTCCTAGCCACTACACCCGCAGAGAAGCATCAAAAAATAACTGTCAGAATAGAATTTTTCTTGTTCTGATACTAATTGGAAAAACAGGTAACAAGGTCAAAAAACATGAATAGGATTTTTCTACTTCAGAATAGAATGAAATAATTTTAATAGTGGAATTGTTTTTCACATTAGAACTGTCCCTGGTGGCCTATGGATTTGAGAGTCTACGTTCTTAAAGTGCATGTACAACACTGTCTGAATAGGGCTGTGGAATCTGGAAGAACCTCATGCTTCTCTGTTCTTCGTTAAAGGTTGTGTGTTATGGACTTAGAAGGGTTGTGTTTCTTGGTTTTCTTTTTCTTGTTTATACTCTAACTCTCCAAAACACACAATATATTTTGGAAACATCCTGGTAGAAGGAAAATGTTGATCCTGATAAATATAAATTTGGGACATTTGTGCAAAATATTTTAGAAAGACTAACTTTTTGTTTCGTAGAAGAGGTCTTTCAGAGTTCTAATTATACTCATGAATATCTTCATGAATAGTATCCATGTACTATTTTTCTCTCCAGGTTTCTTTTTCATTCCATGAAGGTGGTGGTATTGGTACTAAATTAGTAATTCACTCACTCACTCACTCTCTCCCTCCTTCCTCCTTCCCTCCCTCCCACACTTGTGGTACAGGGGATCAAACCCAGGGGCATTCTACCTCTGATCTATACCCCCAGCCCTTTTTATTTTTTTATTTTGAGACAGGATCTTGCTAAGTTACCACATGTGGCCTCAAACCTGCCATCCTCCTGTCTCAGCCTCTCAAGACATGTGCCACCATGCCTGGGGCGCAGTGGTATTTCTCATTAGCATTTCTTTTTAGGTCTTTTAGAAACACTAATGAGAAATTTGAATAAAACAATTAGGCCAAATTAATTTAGAAAAGCTAAATAGACTAAGGCACTATATTTCCCATCATTATGATACTATATTTAGATTAATAAGTAAAAGTGAAGTTTAATTTAGCATATATTACAAGTATGGATTTTCAGAATGCTCAGATGGATGTAATCACTAGCCAGTAGTTTTTGCCTGTTATCCTTGTAGCAGTAGCAATCTTTCACATATCTTTGATTTACAAGATTGTCTCTAAAGGAATCTGATTTTCTCCTTTTCTTTCACTTAATAAACAGTGATTAACTACTGTATGTGATTAAGTGAAAAGGTTTAAAAAGAAATAGTGGTGATGGTTGTACAACATATGAATATATATAATGCCACTTAATCATGCCCTTAAAAATGGCTAAAATGGGGAATTTCATGTTATATAGATTTTACCACAACAAAAAAGGGGAAAAATCTTATCAGTAAATATACATTTATGAAATGATTTCTTTTAGATTTTACTATAGTATGATTTTTAATCCTTTATTTCTGGCATAGCTGGCTCCTGTTTTTAGCCTTAACTATTCAAAAAAAGAGTAGGAAAATGGAATTCTGATTATGACCTTCCTTAAACATTTTTATGGATGTACTATTTGAATGATCATGCAATTAAAATTACAGGTAATTTCATAAAATAACAATTTTGTATATTATAAAATAGACATTTAATAACAAACAAAAAATTTCTCCCAAATGAAATGTTTAATGTGCCTTTTAAAAAGATAATTTTTAAAGCTGGGCGTGGTGGCGCATGCTTGTAATCCCAGTACTTGGGAGGCTGAGACAGGAGGATCTGGGTTTGCCGCCAGCCTCAGCTACTTAGTGAGGCCTCCGCAACTTAGTGAGACCCGGTTTCAAAATAAAGAATAAAAAATAGGGCTGGGGGTGTAGCTCCGAGGTAGAACGCCCCTGGGTTCAATCCCCAGTACCGCAAAAAAAAAAGATAATTTTTAAATGCTTATTTTCAAATAGCTGTACTCTTACAAGCATGTAAAGTATCAAGAAAAGCAGTTTTTCTCCTTCCTGATTAATATATTTCTGAAATAGCTTTATTAAGTTATAACTGAAATTTGATAAATTGTATGTAGTTAAGGTGTATGATTTGACAAGTTATGACATTTGTATACACTGGTGAAATCATCACCACAGGTAAGATAGTGAACACCCATCACTTCCAAAACTTTTCTCATATATTTTCATAATCTTTCTTATCTCATCCCACCTATCCTTCCTCAGACAACTGCTGATATGTTTTCTTTCTGTCTGTCAACTTGGATTTTCTATAGTTTTATATTTATTTATTCATGTTTTTGTGGCTTTTTTCATTAAGCCTAATTATTTTGAGATTCCAAAGTGGTTGTGGCATTTTACATTTCTACTTGCAATGTGTAAATGTTCCTTTTTTTCCATGTCTCCACCAATACTTGGTATTGTAAGGCTATTTAATTTTAGCCATTATAATAAGGAATGTAGTAATGTCTCATTATGGTTTTAATTTACATTATCCAAATGACTAATGATATTGAGCCTTTTCCTTTTATTTGCCATTTATGTTTCTTCTTTGGGGGAAATACCTATTCAAATCTTTTAGCTGTTCAAAAATTGGGTTGTTTGTTTTCTTGAGGGTTCTTTTTATATTTTAAATATAAAATTTAAGCTGGGCATAGTGACACATACCCAAAATCCCAGTACTTGGGAGACTGAGACAGGAGGATCACAGGTTGCTGGTCAGCCTCGACAACTTAGTGAGACCCTGTTTTCAAATAAAATAGGGCTGGGAGTGTATCTTGGAAGTAGAACACCCCTTGGTTCAATCTCTAGTACCACAATAAATAGATATAGATAGATAGATGATAGATAGATAGATAGATAGATAGATGATGGATGGATGGATAGATGATGTAGACTTTGCAAAAAAATTTCTCCTAGTTTGTGGCTTGTCTTTTCATGAAGTGTCTTTTTAAGAGTGAAAGTTTTAAATTCTTTTATGGATCATGCTGTTGGTCAAATCTAAAAATTCTTTGCTTGATTCAAGGTCACAAAGATTTTCTCCTATGTTTTCATCTAAGAAGTTTATAGTTTTAGGTTTTACATTTAGTTCTATTTTATGTTTAGTTTTATTTTGATCTAGTTTTTTTGTATATGATATGAGGTATAGAATGAAGTTCACTTTTTACAAGTAGATATCAATTGTTCTAGCATCATTTGTTCAAAAAACTATCTCCATTGCCTTGCCTTTGCACATTTGTTAAAAGAGCAATTGCCCTTATGCATGTGGATCTATTTCGTGATGACTATAGTTTTAATAATGTCTTAAAAATCAAGTAGTATCAGTCCTCTAGCTTTGTTCTTTTTTTCAAAGGTTTTTTTTTATGGGGGGAGTCTACTTTAGGTCATTTTTATTTCCATATGAATTTTAGAATATGCTGTTCATTTTTACAAAAAAAACTTACTGAGATTTTTATTGGGATTGCATTGAATCCTTAGATAAATTTGGGGAAAACTGACATCTTAATGTTTAATTTTTGGACCATAAATAAGGTACATAATCTTCATTTGTTTTCTTTAATTTCTTGCAACAGAGTGTTTCCCACATCTTTAGTTAGATTTATCCCTAAGTATTTAATTTGGTGGGTGCTACTGGGGATTGAACCCAAGGGTGTTCTGCCTCTGAGCTACACCCCAGCCCTGTTTTATTTTTTTAAACGGTCTTGCTAAGTTACTGAAGCCTGGCTAAGTTGCTGAGGCTGGCCTCGAACCTATGATCCTCCTGTCTCAGCCTCCCAAATACTAGGATATTAGAGTGGATATGGATCTTAGAGATTTACTTTTTTTTTCAGCTAAGAAACAAAGCCAGGAACTGTCTGTTGGTTTACCCAGTTTTGCACAAATAATCAGTGATAAGTGTTAAAGATTATATTTCCAGTTTCTGTCTCTAGGCTCTGTTTCATTTTCTTATTGGTAATTTGTATATTATCTTTTTCCCTGATCAGTATGAATAAAAGTTTATTAATTTTACTGATCTTGTCAAAGTACCTCATTTTGGTTTATCAGTTCTCTTTGTTTTTTTGCCTGTTTTGTATTTAATTGATTTCTGCTCTTTATCTCCTTTTTTATGCTCTTGGGTCTAATTTACCCTTCTTTTCCTGGTGGGGTGTGTGTGTGTGTGTGTGTGTGTGTGTGTGTGTGTGTATGTAAGTAAGCCTTTGTCTCTGCTAAAAACTCTCTTGCTTTATTTGGCTCCCAGCAGCAGCCCTCTGCATGTGCAAAGTCCAGGTTCTAGGCTTCATGCTTGGATGCCAGTTGGTAAGTATGCAAGGCTAAGCAGTAAAGCAGCTCACCTCTTTAAGGTTCTTTCCTCTCTGGAATTAGGTCCTTTACCTCTAGTTTTGCTCTTTCTGCAGCTATTTTCTACCTTAAAACAGCTGCCTTAGGTAAATTCAGTTTTCTAGCGGTTAACATGTGAATGACAGTTCACTTCTTATCTGGAAGTGTGAACTCTTTAAATGGGTTAATTTTGAGTAGTCAATAATTTGCTCATCTTCCAGCAGTTCCTATTGGTTCACAAAAGCAAGTCATATGATTTGCTCACCTAATTTTTCTTTCAAAATTAGTTTTCCTAATTAGGGGAATGGTATAGGCCTAATATTTCAAGAAGAGAGATTTTTAGAACCTGTCAGGCTGTGCTTATGGAGGAAGGAAAGACATGAGATGAGTGATAATATAATTAGGGGGATTCATATCTGATTAAACAACTTCTAACCAAAGAGTTACTGACAGATTTGTGGCAGCCACAAGTGTTTGTGTCTGAGTGTGTACCCTCAAACTACCTGGGGTTGTTGTACCTGGCTTCCAGTCTGTAACTGCCACATCAGAATCTTGGGGATGGGTTGGGAAATGTTATTTTCAAAACATATTTTTAGAGCCTGTGATAGAAACTTCTGGCTAAGAATGACGAGTTAAATTTAGATGAGGAGCCATCTCACATAAGCTTGTGATGATTGTCTGCATCTCTTTTCAACCCTGTGTTCAGTGTTGGTAGCTTGAAATTAGCCATGATGGGAGTATTTATACTATAGAAATTGGTAATCACTACTGATCAGTCCACTACCTTGGAGAATAATTACTAGCACATAATTAGTTAAATTTAATAGAATTTAATAGATGTGAAATTTCGGAAACCTGTAGGAAGGAAGATTAGTAACATGATTGCAGGTAATATAATATCTCGGAATTTACCTATTTCTTTGGAATGAACCAGGAGTAAAATACAACTTCTTAAAAAGTTAATGCTATATATTAAGTTTTATACAACAGCAACAACAACAAAAGCTGACAGTACTACCATGCAGAACATTAATCAGACCATCCCTTTCTGAAATATTAGGTCTGGTTATAGGTCCTATGTTTGTCAAAGGTAATTGAACTTTTCTAGAAATGTACTATCAATATATGGGAATAGGGTTGAAAATTGTTGTAAAGGCAATGGTTGAAGAAAAGTTTTGCATACTTAGGGAATACTTCAAAGCTTGGAATATGAACAAGAAATAGACTTATTTTATATGGTCACATAAGATAGAATTTGGATTAGTGGGTATGGAGTGGTGAGATTTGCTTGTTAAAATTTTCATAGCCAGGTGTGGTGGCACACTCCTGTAATCCCAGTACTTGGGAGGCTGAGACAGGAGGATCACAGGTTCGCAGCCAGCCTCAGCTACTTAGTGAGGCCCTCCGCAACTTAGTGAGACCCTGTTTCAAAATAAAGAATAAAAAATAGGCCTGGGGGTGTAGCTCAGAGGTAGAATGCCCCTGGGTTCAATCTCCAGTACCAAAGGAAAAAAATTGCTCCCAAATTAAATTGATGGAGATATAATGAGTTTTAAAATTGGATGTTGGGTAGCTATTGCCAGAAATATTGGAGAGAATGTTTGCATTTGGTAGGAAGATGAACTAGATCATGATTCTTAACCATGGTTGCACATTAGAATTACCTGAGTAACAGTAAAAAAAATAAATAAATAAACATGATGGACCCTAAAATGATTAAATCAGAATCTCAGGACTTGGGCATCTATTTATTTATTTTTTATTTTTATTTTTGCAGAACTGGGAATTGAACCCAGGGGCATTCTACCTCCAAGCTATACCCCCAGCCCTATTTTTTATTCTTTATTTTGAAGCAGGGTCTCACTAAGTTGCAGAGGGCCTCACTAAGTAGCTGAGGCTGGCCGCGAACCCGCGATCCTCCTGTCTCAGCCTCCCAAGTACTGGGATTACAAGCGTGTGCCACCAAGCCCGGCTTTGTTTTTTATTTTTTAGTACTAAGGATTGTACTCAGGGGTATTTTAACACTGAGCTACATCTCTAGCCCTTTTTACTTTTTGAGTCAAGGTCTTACTTAGTTTCCCAGGCTGGCCTCAATCTGTGATCCTCTTGCTTCAGCCTCTGGAATTCCTAGAATTATAGAGAAGCGCAACCATGTCCAGCAACATCAGTGTGTTTTAAAGTTCTTCAGGTAATTATAATATATAGCAAAGCTTGTGAATCATTGGATTAGATAAACTGTAATGTATTTTTCAACTTAACTTTACAGTATAATTCTGACCATACAATGGCAGCACTTTCTGTATTTGTAAAAATAAAACATTTACAATATAAACTTGGGATCCAGAGGTACCTAGGATATACTTAGACTTATTAAATCCGAGAACAAAGGTGGTAATTCTGGAGACACTAGGTAAATGTTTGTATGATAATTTAATAATGATTAGCAGCAAAAATAACTGATTTTTTTTTTTTTTTGCGGTACCGGGGATTGAACGCAGGGGCGTTCTACCTCCGTGCCACACCCCTGGCCCTATTTTTTTGTATACTTTATTTTGAAACCGGGTCTCATGAAGTTGCGGAGGGCCTCACTAGGTAGAGAGAGAGAGAGAGAGAGAGAGAGAGAGGGAGAGAGAGAGCGAGAGAGAGAGAGCGAGAGAGAGAGAGAGCGAGAGCGCGCGCGCTGAGGCTGGCCACAAACCCAGATCCTCTGGTCTCCGCCTCCCAAAGTACTGGGATTACAAGCGTGCACCACCATGCCCGGCTAAAAAATAACTGATTTTAAAGTCCAATATGTTTAAATAATATGCACTTAAAAGTTTATGACACAATAAAGAAAAAGGTTGTGATTATATTTAGAGTTTTATTTTTTATGGATAAAATGTGATGATGATATGGACAAAATGTTAATTGTTGAAACTGGGCATTGGACATGTTGGAGCTTATTACATTATTCTCTTCTACTTTCTGCTTTTATTAGTTTTTAAATTTTAATAAAAGCTAAAAAAATCAACAAAACCTAAACTAGTGCTAGTCTTAAAATACAGTGAAAGGGAATGTGTAGCTGGTATGTCCTGCAGGCATAATGCATTAGAATTTAATATTTTCCCTTTTTAAATTGGTTCTTGTGTAATTTTATGTGGCTATAATCTTTCTAGGAAAAACAAATTATTGGCACATTATATTGCATGCTTGGAGCAGAGAACCTTGGAAACTCACAAAGCTCTATTAAATTCTCTCTCAGAATATTAATATCTGAAGTAAGAGACTGTAGATTATACTTGCTAATGATATGCAGAGAGTCTCCCCTCTGGCCAGAAAACCCTCTGGTGTACAGAACTCAGTGTCATTAATAATGGTTTTGATAATTCATGGTTCTTTTTCATGCACTAGTGGACTGTGGGGATCATGCCTTTAAGTAATGAATTGATGAATGCATTCCCTGCTCCCCAGGGAAGGAAGCTTCTTTTTCCTTCCCTTTTTACCTTCTCTGAGTTCCTTTCTTCCTGCCTCCTTTCCTTTCCTCTTCTCTCATGTGCCCACTGCCTGCCTCCCCTCTCCCCGCCTCCCTTTCTCCCTCTCCCTCTCCCTTTTTCTCCCTTTCTCCTGTCTTTTCTCTGTCCTGATGTCTGCATCTGCCCTTGCCTGTATTTCTCTCACTGACAGTTTATCCTTGTCTCTCTAACTCACGCTCTTCCTCTCTCTCTCTCTCTCTCTCTCTCTCTCTCTCTCTCTCTGCCTGTCTTCCTAGTTCTTTCTCATTTTGTCTCATCTCTCTCCTGTGTCGTCCTCATTTATCCATTTGTTCTAGTCTGTGTCTCTGCCTCCTTGACTGCTGACCATTCGGTTTCTCTCTATCCTTGCCTTTTGGTCTGTCTGTTCTCTCCCTGTTTGTTCATTGTCTCCTCCTTCATCATTTGGTCTCTTTATGTTTGTCTTTCTGTATTTCTCTGTGCACCTGTCTCTCCCTGTCCATCTGTCTGGGCTTCTTTCTTTGTCTTTTTTTCTTTATTATTTTCTCTACCTTCTGCACCAAGCTCTTTTTGATGCTCCCTCATACTGTGTTTTTGCTTTGCTCTTGGTCTCCCTGTATGTCCTTATTCCCTTTTCTCTACCTTGCTCATTATCTGTTATTTGTGCAGTCTCTGTCACTTGTCTTTCATTTGTTTGTTGTTTGTTTTCCATAGAATAGAGTCCTTGCTGATAGCAACTTACCTGAGGTGCCCAAATTGTGCACAGAAATGCCCTGGGGTCCACAGGAATACCAGTGGGATGTTTTACATTTTTTGGGGAAATACAGCACACTTTACATCTGTTGGAAACAACAATGGTACTAGACCAAGGTAGTTTACAATTTCAACATTAGGTCTTTCTACATCCTTTTGATGTTATCATATATTTGTGAATATAGATTTTTAATGATTTCTGAGATAAAATGTGAATACTATGAAAATCATCAGGAAATGAGGTTGATGGTATCTAATGTGATCTCAAAGTTTGAGAAGCTATGCATTGCCTAATGGGACATAAATATTTATTAAGTTGTTGGGACTTAACTGCTTTAATAAGTGGAAATATTAGGCATTTCTTTTGCCCTGGAGTCACCATTAAGGAATTACAAGGACAAACTGGTGTGATTCTGATAAGTTCTGAAACTGTGTCCCCAATGTGGCTACAAACCAAGGTATACTATGTGACCAGTATACCTGGGTTATAATGGAGGACCAGATAAATACACAAATTCCTTGTGTGTGGGACACTTCAAGTAATCCTTTATATAGTTCCCTAAATGTATCATCTTAAAAATTTCCTGTTGAACTAGGCATATTGGTGTACACTTGTAATCCCAGTACTTGGGAGGCTGAGACAGGAGGATCGCAGGTTCGTGTCCAGCCTCGGCAACTTAGTGAGGACCTCTGCAACTTAGCCAGACCCTGTTTCAAAATAAAAAATAAAATAGGGCTGGGAATATAGCTCAGAGGTAGAATGCCCCTAGGTTTAATCCCCAGTACTTCCTCCCCCCCAAAATTTCCTGTTGACTTGGAGTAGAACTTTAGTAATTTTATAACTAAAGTTCTTAGTTCTTAGAGCACATTGTGTGTGTGTGTGTGTGTGTGTGTGTGTGTGTGTGTATGAGAGAGAGATTTATTACTCTCTGTACCCCAAAAGTTGCAACCATTTTGGCCCAATAAATGCCCTTGTACACAAACCATTAGTTGTAGGTCTCCTTGGGTCAGCTCTAGTTAGGGATGCCCTATTGCCTGTGTGAATGTGGAATAAGAATGTCCTACCACTAACGTGTCCCCCCCCCCCCCCGCCTTTTTTTCTTATTGGAGATTGAACACAGGGCATACTACCTCCGAGTTACAACCTCAGCCCTATTTTATTTTGAAACAGGGCCTCTGCTAAGTTACTGCACACTGACCTTGAACCTGCGCTCATCCTGTCTCAACCTCCCAAGTACTGGGATTACAGGCATGCACCACTGTGCCTGGCTCCTATCCTCTTGATTATGACATTAGACTTATTGTTATTTTTTATCTTTGATGGTGCTGAGGATCAGACCTGGGGCTTGATTATATGTCATAATCAATTCTGTACTTTACCAGCTTTATGATGTCTGATCTTTAACATTTGTATTTTTCTGGAAACTGATAAGTATACATTTTTAACACTAGAGATTACAAAATGCCTTCTTGAATAATTAAATCTAATACAAAATATTCCTTTTTTTGCCTCTTCCCCAGTGAACTTTAGAACCTTCAACTTCATCTATTGCCCTCTACTTTTTTTTTTTTTTTTTGGCGGTACTGGGGATTGAACCCAGGGGCATTCTACCTCCAAGCTACACCCCCAGCCCTATTTTTTTATTCTTTATTTTGAAACAGGGTATCACTAAGTTGTAGAGGGCCTCAGTAAGTAGCTGAGGCTGACCGCAAACCCAGATCCTCCGGTCTCAGCTTCCCAAGTACTGGGGTTACAAGTGTGTGCTACCACGCCTGGCTTCCTCTACTTTTTTATATTGTTGTCAAACATTTTAGTTCTACACATGTTTTAAATTGCCAAAAACCTTACAGTTTTTTAAGACTAATATTAATTTTCCCCATATTTACCCTTTCTAGTATTATTTATCCCTTTCTGCATTTCTCTTTTTCCATTTGGGATCATTTTCATTTTTATTAAAGAACTGCCTTTAGAATTTATTTTACTGCAGGTCAGGTGGCAGCAAATTCTGTCAGGTTTTCTTTGTCAAAAACTTTATTTCATCATTACTTTTCAAGGATGTTTTCACCAGGAATATAATGCAAGACTGACAGCTTTTTTCCAGCACCTTAAGGATGTCATTCCATTGCTGTTTGGCTTCAGTATTTTCTAATGCAAAGTTAGCTATTAGTCTTATAGTTGTTCCTTTTAAGGTAATGTGCCTCTTTTCTTCTGGATGCTTTTAAGGTCTTTTTTCTTTATTTTTTTTTAATTTCCAGCAGTGTCACTATAATGAGCCTGAATTTTTTTTTCCTCATGTAAATTCAACCTGAAATTTATTGAACTTCTTGAATGTGTGGATTGTGTTTCTTTCTTTCCTTTTCTCTTAAGTTGGGAAAATTTCCTTCATTTATCTCTTCAAATATTGCCTCACTTCTTTCTCTGTCTCTTCTACTTCTGTGACTCTAATTATATGTAACTGAGCTCTTCAGTAGCTCACATATCTCTAACACAATTTTCTGTATTTTCCATTTTCTCTTAACATACTTCAGTGTTTTCTATTGAACTGTCTTCCAGTTTACCACCTCTAGCTTCTACCAAGTCCAATCTGTTGTTATTAAATGCGTTTATTGAATTCTTATTTCATATATTTTCAGTTATGTACTATCCATTTCATTTGGGTTTTTTGTATTTTTGTTTTTCTCATAACATTCTCCCTCTTTTCCTCTAATATGTCCAGTTCTCCCCACTATTTTCTTGAAAATATTAGTCATAGGTATTTTGTTGTGTGTGTGTGTGACTGGGGATTGAACCCAGGGGCATTCTACCTCTGAGCTACACCCCTAGCCCTGTTTTTTAATTTTTATTTTGAAACAGGGTCTTGCTAGGTTGATGAGAGTCTCACTGCTTGCTGAGACTGTCCTTGAACCTGCGATCCTCCTGTCTCAGCTTCTCAAGTACTAGGATTACAGGTGTGCGCCACCATGCCCAGCTAATCATAGATATTTTAAAGTCTTTGAATTCTAAGTCCAGTATTGGAATGATCTGTGAGTTTGCTCTGTTTTTGTATTGCTCTCTTATCAGTCATGTTTTTACTACCTATTTTCATATTTTTATTATATGCAGAACACTATAAAAGAAGCTTAAAGACTTCAGGTGATGTCATCCTTGAACAGAAAGGATTCAGATACAGCCAGGGCTTGAGCTGGGTTTGGGTGCAGTTTTAGTAACATTTAGTAAAACATTGGTTATTCTTATCACTAGTCATGGCTTTTAGGTACTTTTGATTGAGAACCTGGCAGATCTGTTTCCTCAGCTCTGAAAGGCTATATGAAATCACCTCTACTTTAGAGGTTCCCAGTCCACTTCTGACTACCCTGCCCCATTACTTTCAAACCTGGCAAATGTCTTGAGGAGCTCACTGACCAATTGTGTGCTTGGGGCGTGCCCCTTTCTATCAGGTTTTTGCATCCTAAGCATCTTGAGACTGAGGGAGATTCCATTGCCTTTTGAAGTCTTTTACTTATCTCAGAACATTTCCTATGGAGAAAAACCACCATATGCTCCAGTTTACAGTCCCATACAACCACTAAAAGCTTTGTGGGTTTCTTTTTCCCTGTGAGAGGTTTCCTACTTGGGCCAAGCCCAAGCTTTAGTCCATGTCATCAGAATTTGACTCATTTTGGGAAAAAAGGGCAACTGGTTATCATCAGCTCTACTCTGAACAAGTCTCCTCTGCCTGTGCATCTTTACGGCTCATGCAGCTCTCTGATACTTACACAAATAAGATTTTTTATTTTATCTGGTACTAGATCATTTCTTGTTTTAAAGGTCCTTGAAATGAAGCAATTGGTTGTTTATTTGCAATATATCAACTTTTTTGATGTAGATTGATTACTATAAACTTCCTTCTTAGTACTGCTGTTGCCTTATCCCATAGATTTTGATGTGTCTCCATTTTCATTTGTTTTAAGAAATTTTAAAATTTCTCTCTTGCTTCCTTCATCCATTGGTTGTTCAAGAGTAAGTTGTTTAATTTCCATGTATTTGTATAGTTTCCAGAGTGTTTCTTTTTTTTTTCCTTCTTTTTTATTTTTGTTTGTTTGAAACAGGATCTCACTATGTTATCCAAGATGGTCTCGAATTTACAATCCTCCTCCTCAGCCTCCTGAGTAGCTAGGACCACAGGCGTGTGCTACCATGCCCTGCTACTTGTTATTGCTTTCTAGTTTTATTGCATTGTGCTTGGGAACAATGCTTGATATGATTTCAATTTTTAAAAAATAGTTGAGACTTATTTTGTGTTCAATCAGATGATCTATCTTGGTAAATGTTCTATGTGCTATTTAGAAGAGTGTGTATTCTGCAGTTGATGAATGGAATGCTCTGTAGATGTCTGTCATGTCCATTTGGTCCAGGGTACAATTTAATCGTATTGTTTCCTTGTTGATTTTCTGTCTGGATGATCTGTCCATTGTTGTAAGTGTGGTGTTAAAGTCGCCTACCATTATTGATTGGAGTTTTTCTCTCTCTTTAGGTCTATTAATATTTGCTTTATGTATTTGGGTGCTCTGATATTTAGTGGATACATTTGGAATTGTTTTTTCCTCTTGCTGAGTTGACCCTTTTATCATTATATAATGGCCTTCCTTATTGCTTTTTACTGCTTTTGATTTAAAATCTAGTTTATCTGATATAGGTATGGCTACTCCTGCTTTCTTTTGGATTCCATTTGCATGAAATATCTTATTCTGTCTCCTTATTCCCAGCCTATGCATGTCTGTAGGGGTGAAGTGAATTCTTGTAAGTAACATATATTTGGTTCTTGGTTGGTCATTTTTTTTATTCAGGGATTCTATATCTTTTAATTGGATAATTTAATCCATTTAAGTATAAGGTAATTATTGGGGTAAAGTCTTAATACAACCTATTTGTAACTTATTTTCTAGTTTTATTATAGGTTTCTCCCTCTCTTACAGTCTTACTTTGTAGTTAAATGATTTTCTGTAATAGTGTGTTTTGATTCCTTGCTTATTAATTTTGATTTTTCTATTATAGATTCTTGCTTTGTGATTACCATGAGGCTTACAAAAATGTCCTTTGATTATAACAAGCTATTTTGAAACGATAACAACATAATTGTAAAGATAAAAAGCAAAAAATAAAAGAGAAAAATATAGTCTTCCTACTCAGGATTCCAGCTTTCTGAATGCTGAGGGTCTCCCATAGTGCCCCAGTTTTTTTCCTCTCTTCCTTAGCTTCAGTACTTTTCTACAATTGCTACTCCAGGCTGCAGAAGAGAAGGCAACACACCAAATATCTCTGCAGTGATCTCAATAGAGCTCAAGGCCTCGATTATACTCAATTCCCATGAGTCACAACAATTTTTTTGTTTCAGGAAAGTCGCATATCTTGATTTTAGGAGTAGAGTGGAAGGAAGCATGCGTTCATATTACTGTGTTCCTCAAATCTCATTGACTAAAGTCTTAATTGCTGAAATCATCACTGTCCATTCAGCTTTCCTATCCCACACCTCAAGGAAAAATTGCTTACTGTTGACATAATACTAAGTTTTAAAACTTGACAATATCTTGAAAAGTATTATTTTCCCTCCAAAATATAGCCTCAGATTGTACATCTTACAGATATTTTGTTGATAACCTTTACATCTTAAAGTGTGTAGTTATCAAATTTTTCTGAGTGACAGGGCCCCCATATGTACTGTATAGCTGTGTATATTTTTTATCACAAGATTCACATTTGGGTATTTGGCAGATATTTCCTCACATAACCTACTGTAATAGGAACATAGCAAAGGACTGTTGGTTGATGAATGAAAAAAAGCTTTTAATATTCCCAGCTTATACTTAGGACATTGTACGGGTAACTTAAATCTCTGGGAGTTTATAAAAATTGAAAAAAATGTCCTGGACATTATTGGTTGTAATAGTTTAAGTAGTACTAATTTTGTAGCAGATCATCCAAAACATCAGTGAAGGTTTAATTCTCACTTATATAAAGTCCTGATCAGTACCTTCTTCTGGATTGGTTTCTTCCAAAGAGTGATTTGAAGATCCAGGCATCTTCTATCCTGTATTTCTACCATTTTCAGCCTATGATTTCCAGGGTTACCAAAGAAATATAAAAAGAATAAAGGATATCGTGTAGAAGATTTTACTGTCCAATGCCCAAAGTGTAATATATCATTTTCATCTACATAGTGTTGACCAGAACTGTATCATATGGCCATAACTAATTGGAAAGGAACTCAAAAATAGAATTCATTTGTGTACACAGGCATAAGAGGAGACACAATCATATTGCTAAACACTAATGCTCTCTTACATATAGTTTAATAAACTTGATTATTTGTCAAACTTACTGTCTCGTAAGCATTTATTGCATGTCTTCTTATATTAAATATAGTTTTATTTAAATGAAGCAATAAAAGAAATAAAAGAATTAGTTTTTTGGAATAAGAAAATATATACTGAATGACTGAATAAAGCAATTTTTTTAAAGATATACATCATATAGTTCAAACTCCCTGTATTCTTATAGATCAAAAAATATTGGAATGAATTGACTATAGTAATGGAAAAGTAAGTTGATACATGGTTCAAACTTGTTTTAAAGGCGGTATTAATTGGGAAAGGAGTACATAGACGTTTACAGTTGAGAAAGATGAAATCTAGTGGAAGGTTAGCAGATAGACTAGCAAGAATATAGGGATTGTTTAAAAGACCTGAAAGTAAGTTTGGAGAGGTATGAGGTATTAGGGCTCTGTCTAGTTTGAATTTGACATTTAAGAAATGTTTAAGATGTAGTTTAGCCTCTTTCTAATATTTTATTTTGTAGGAATCAAGGGAGCCAAAGTATATAGAGTGGTATGTAAAAAGGAAGTGGTTCTGATAGAAAGAAGAAGAGAGGAATGAGAATTCTAGGTGATAAGAGAGGAAGTGCTTTTTAAAAATGGTAATAAAAGTTTTTTAGATTACTTTTCAAGAATTATTAAAAGGAAACTTAGTTTATCTGAACTAAACCAGAATATCTTAGAGAATAAACCTGATTAATGAGGAATGGCAAATATAACAATATATTGTCATAGGATAGAATTCTGGAGACAGTTTCAAGGTACAGTATCTTAAAGCAGTAGGTCCCTTAGCCTTTTGGGAAGCTTTTCTTTTGGTGGAACTATCACATAAAACACTTGAAGAAGGCAAGCATGGTAGCACACACCTGTGATCCCAGTACTTAGGCTGAAACAGGAGGATTGCAGGTTTGAGGCCAGCCTGAGCAACTTAGCAAGACCCCATTTCACAATAAAAAATAAAAGGGGCTGGGGGTGTAGCTTGGAGGTGCCAGTGCCTTCAATCCCCAGTGCCAGTTCAATCCCCAATAATAAAACAGCAACAAGCCGGGCGTGGTGGCGCACGCTTGTAATCCCAGTACTTTGGGATCTGGGTTTGCGGCCAGCCTCAGCGCGCGCGTGCGCGCTCTCTCTCTCTCTCTCTCTCTCTCTCTCTCTCTCTCTCCCTCCCTTCCCCCTCTCTCTCTCTACTTAGTGAGGCCCTCCGCAACTTCATGAGACCCGGTTTCAAAATAAAGTTTAAAAAAATAGGGCCGGAGGTGTAGTGCTTAGGTAGAACGCCCCTGGGTTCAACCCCCGGTACCGCAATAAATAAATAAATAAATAAATAAATAAATAAATAAATAAATAAAAAACAGCAACAACAGTAACACTTGAAAAAATAGACCATGATGATTACATATCATCCAATAAAATAAATTTGAAAATTGTTGGCATAAAGTAACATTAATAAATTGATGAGTTAGAGCAATCTGAGGTAAGACTTTTGTATGACATAAGATTCATATTATAATTTAGCATATTACTAGATCAGTGATTTTCAAAGTGTGGTCTTTGGACTAATAGCACTTGTTAAAAATGTAAATTCTTGGATGGCACCCCAGACCTGAATCAGCAACTCTGGGGATGGGCTATATTTTAAGAAGCTTTTCAGGGGATTCCAATGTGAAACTTAGAATGTTACTGCCTTTTGTTGTACCAGAGAGTAAATAAAATTCTATATATGCTGTTCAAGAATTAACACTTATACAGAGTATCTTAATCAGTTATACAAAGAATGTTACAAAGATAGATTTGATCAGAGAGTGAAATTATGGCACGGTGTGGTCAGATGCCATTTGAATTTAGAAGGAAATTGCTTCATTCTGCTCACACACTGGAGAAATCCAGATTGACAGATTTTAGTGTCTTAGATAAATTTATTCCATTATTTTCTTTTTAGTATCGTTTATTGACATTAGCCAATAAGCCTGAAAGTATGAGATTTGACAGGCTGAGGGGTAGCTTCAGGTAGTTTTTCTTAATTCATGGGAACATCACTTGGAATGATATCAAAATAGTTCTTTGAGGAAAGTGAGGAAAGAAATTGTGCCTGCCTTGGATTTGAGCAGGTACTGGAACTGTCACTTTGTCCTGGTTATAGTGTGGAAGTCCTTGTCTTAAAAAAAATTTAAAATGTGTCTTTCAAAGACACAGTATTAGAGTTTGTATTTTGTTATGAACTGAAAAGTTCAAAGAAGAGATTTAAGCTAGAGGCATTTAAAATATTAACTTATACATTTAGTCATATGTTTTTATTTAGAACCTTCATTTTAAGAAAGGACTAAATGAAACTATAGAAATTAGTTGAGAAGACTAAGTAGTTAATAAGACTGTTGATTTCATATTGGCCTATGGTGTAAAATGACCTGACATATAATTTAACTTAATTGAACGCAAATATAATTTTATCAGTTTTGTTTTTAACTGATTTTTTTTTAAGCAAGAATGCTAAATGGTTGACCATCAGGATACTGGTCCGGAAATAGAGTTCAAAGTGTTTTTCCACTTGTCACAGTTGTCTCTTTTGCTTTGCTTTCCTCCTGAAATGTTTCCATTTGGGGGATGGGTAAAAGCTGTGATTATTTATAGACTAGTGTGTTTTGGACAGGTGGTGTGTTTACATAGTCAGTAGAATTATCAAATGTCCCCCAAGGCCTTTAACGTGAATGAATTTCACTTTATCATCTTTTTATAATTAAAAGAGCAAAATAATTATGTGGGTGGATGGAGAACATCCTCTTTAATTTTATTTCTAACACAGCAGGTGTCCTCTATGTATTAGGAAATTTTTGGAGTTGGGGCTACTGATAAACCACATGGCTTTGTCACTGAAAAAAATTACACTATTTTTGTGTCCTTCCTTCCTTCCTTCCTTCCTTCCTTCCTTCCTTCCTTCCTACCTTCCTTTACCTTCCTTTACCTTCCTTTGCAGTGCTGGGGATCAAACTCAGGGCCTCATGCATGTTAGGCAAGCGCTCTACCACTGAGCTATATCCCCAGTCTTTTTGTCTTCTTAAATAGTATACAAATTATAAACATCCCTTCCCTCTCTTATTTTTGGCTATTTAATAGGAATTTTTTAGGGAGTCTAACTCTGTAGAAACTTAGAGCGTTCGTACATTATTAAAACTTTCCATATTCTGTAATTACAAAATTAAATGTTGGTAATACTGCATATTAAAACTTTAATACTTAAAAATTCTGATATTAGTACTTTAATACTTAAAATTCTGATATTCTGATATTTTTGAGATTTAAAACCATTGTTATATTAAATATATAGGAAATATTAGAGTTGATACTCCAGTTATTGTACTTTTGCCACAAATGACAACCAATTAAATAACACCAAATGAAATTCTGTCAACCTACATGTAGTAGCTGTCTTCTCTAGTAAAAGTCCATGTTTGGAACTACTTTTACTTTCTTCCTTTTAGCAAGAATTGCTATTATTTACTTTTTTTCTTTTTTGAAAGCCCCTGCTTCTTGAGAACCTACTCCCATTTAGTTAGAGGCTGGACGGCATTATGTAGTCCCATTTAGAGATAGTGATAGTAAAATAATCTGCCTTTTTTCCCCCCTTATATATCTTCCTCTCTTTCTGGAACCTCCTCTCTGTCCTGTATCCATTAAGCCTTGGTCATCCAAAGCCATCTTAATCTTTTATTCATTATGTTCCTTTTTATATTAAATTAACAAGTCATTGTAAGATCATCTAGATACTGAATTTTCTAGAAGAAGCAGTTAGCTTGTCTCTTAAGACATTTGGCTCTTTTGTGATCTTATATCACATGTTTGAAAATCTCTTTCTAGCTGGATATTGTGTGTGACCATTAGTGCTCATCAGTCCTTTCTGTTCTTAGAATTCTAATTTTACTCTACTTTCTACAAAGACAGAGAAAAGTGTGGGTTCTCTCCTGAGATAAATGTTATAAAAGAAAAGAGAAGCAAATGCTATGAGGATGACATTCTGTCTTGAGGTAAGCTTGGGAGGTCAAAGAATAGCTAGAGAAACTGACTTTTTTTTTGAGGGGGGGTTTGAGCAGGTCCTTGGAGCAGAGCCATCAATTGGGCACAGTGATCACAGTGCCTTGGGCCCATGATATATGTTTCAATTTTAATTTGTTTTAAAGTCAGAAGAAAAAATGAGTATAAATATGAATATATAATAATCTCGTGCGAATTATATTTGTCTGCATACTAATGTACTTGTAAAATATAATTTTAATATATTTTTAATGGAGGAAGTAGCTTCCAAAGGCAAAAATGCCTGGAACTTGGAAAAGTCATAATAAACCCTTAGAAGAGTAAGGAAGGCTGTATGTGAATGTGAGGGGTTAAGATTGGCAAAATCTTGAGGAAGAAAAAGAATGGACCCATCAGTGGATTTATCCACACATGAGATTAGAGCCCTGATTCAATTGTTTCACCTCTGAACATTCTGGCATTGTTAACACATGAGCTTTTTCTGGGGGATATTCTATCCTGAAACTATAATATTTCCCTAATGTCACAAAAAGATGAAATGTCAGAATTAAGAATTACAATAATAATGAAAATAATAGTTTTCAGGTTCTTCCCTTTAATTTTCCAAAAGAAGAAATTTATAGAGAAGCCTTTTGATTAGTTTGTCAGGATATAAGCAAATATTTAGACCTGTTTATTGTGCAGGAGATTATGAGTATGACAGATTGTGTTCCCAAGAAGCTTACTGTTTAGAAGTGCTAAGATTTACATGAATATTTGTTTCCTATACTCCGTACTTTAGACAAAGATTCCACCATTCCCTGAATGTGCCTCCTTGCCTTTGCATATTAAGCTCTTTCCTCCTTTGGCAAAAATCTTTCTTCTTTAAAATCCAAATATCCTTGCCTTGGTAAATCATTTGCCACTCTCTCACATTATTCTCTGTTCTCTGCTTCCGTAACACTCCATTCATTGCTTTGTGATTTATTACACCGTTTTAATATAGGATTATCCAGATAATTAAAGTGGTTGTGATATAGCTTCTCACCTGTCTACCTAAGCCCATTTTAGAATTACTAGCATTGGTAAGTGTTATCCAATACAAATATAATGTGAACCACATAGGCAATTTTAAGTTTTCTGTAGGTAGATGTTTTAAAAAGTAAAAAGAAACAGGTGAAATTAAGTTTAATTTATATCCAAAATGTGATTATCTTAATATATAATCAACATGAAAATTATAAATGAGATATTTTTAATTTTTATACTGTTTTCAAAAATCTGGTGTGTTAATACTTAGAACACATCTCAATTTGAACTAGCACTACATTTCAAGTATTCAATAGTCACAGTATGGCTAATGGCTACTGTATTAGACAGCACAGGCCTAGAGCTTTTAAATAGTTTTTAAATAGCTGGGCGTGGTGGCACATGCTTGTAATCCCAGTACTTGGGAGGCTGAGACCGGAGGATCCGGGTTTGTGGCCAGCCTCAGCTACTTAGTGAGGTCCTCTGCAACTTAGTGAGACCCTGTTTCCAAATAAGGAATAAAAAATAGGGCTGGGGGTGTAGCTCGGAGGTAGAACACCCCTGGTTCAATCCCTGGTACCGCAAAAAAAAAAAGTTTTTAAATCATATCTTTCAGATCTCTGAAAGCATTTTGTTTTCAGTATAACAAGTAAAAACTTTTTGGGTCTTGATATTAAGATGTTTTACTCTGAGTTTGATGTATTTTCTTATGTTTATTTATATCTTAAGTAATATGCTTAAGTCTTAGTAAGATTCCCAAAAAGCTTGCATATTTTTCCTGACTGTTTTGCTATTAGATGTTTTTAGAATTATAAGTAGATTTTTTAAATTGAATATTCCAAAATCACATCATAATGAAATATTAGGTACAAAACTATTGATATAATGGATCTGGTTTTTAATAAACGTTTCCTTTTGACTTTCTAAATTATAAGTTGACTTGTAAACTTTCAGAATTTCCTTGTTCCTTCAACAAATACAGTCAGTATTGTGCTAGATTCAATAGATGCAGATAAATTAAAAAGCACTACATGGCCGGTGTGGTGGTGCACGCTTGTAATCCCAGTACTTGGGAGGCTGAGACAGGAGGATCGTAGGTTCACGGCCAGCCTCAGCAACTTAGTAAGGCCCTTTGCATGTTAGTGAGACCCTGTTTCAAGATAAAAGAATAAAATAGGGCTGGGGGTGTAGCTCAGAGATAGAATACCCCTAGGTTCGATCTCCAGTACCACAAACAAACAAACAAACAAAACACTACATAGAGATAAGCACAGAGCCAGATGCTTTTAACTGAAAGTGGGAATAAAGGATTCCAAGGGTTTGACAGCAATTGATTGGAAGGGCTAACCTGAAAACAAGAAGCCAGTTGAGAGAGTGTGTTAATAATCTAAAAATTAATTAATTAATTTATTTATTTATTAATTAATAAGTAGGACCTAAGTTGAGGTTGAGGTGGTAGGGATGGAAAGCAATGGTCAGATTTAAGAACTCTTAGAAACACTAGAGAAGATCAACTTTTATTTGGTAGGCTAAGTAAGAGGGAAGGAGTCAAGGATAACTTCCAGGTTTTTTCTTTAGGCATTTGATAGCCAGTTTAGGCAACTGAATTAGGGAAACCAGAAAAAGAAGCTGTGATTGAGGAGGGATGGAAGATTATAATATTAATAATAGCTTATATTTCGATTGCTTCCTTTATGCCAGGCAGTGTGCTAAATGCTTTACATAATTATTATTAGTAGTAGTATCGTTAGTAGTAGTACTGGAGATTGAATCCAGGAGTATTCTACCTCTGAGCTAGACCCCCAGCCCTGTTTTATTTTTTATTTTGAAACGGGGTCTTGCTGAATTACCATGTACTGCCCTCAAACCTGTAATTTTCCTGTCTCAGCCTCCCAAGTACTGGGATTACAGGCGGCGTGCCACTGTACCTTGCTACTTTCATTATTTCATTTAATTTTCATGCCAGGTCTTTCAAAGTAATTATTATTTCTATTTTACAGATGAGTAAAACCATCAAAGAAATATTATGGTAACTTATTCAGGGTCAGACATTTAGTAAGAAAGAATCAGGGCAGGATTTTTACCCAGGTCATCTTAATTTCAGAGCCTTTGCTTCTCACCATTACATTCAAGTTGGTGAATTCACTTTTGGAAATGTTGAATTTTAAGATGCATATGGGATAGCTAGTGGCAGATGTTCAGTGTGGTGTATCACTGGTAGACTAGAGGTAAAGATTTTGGCGTGTCTCATATTAAGTGGTACACTTTAGTAAGAAGGACCTACCATGAAGATTGGTATTTTGGAAATCAAGATTGAGGAGAGGATACTGGCAAGATCTCTTGAGTGGTCAGAATTGTGAAATGCAGCACAGGGTCCATTTTCTTAGCAGCAAGAAAGGTGTCATTTTGTGACTCAGAAAGTCACCTCATTTGGAAATAGATTGAGCCAATGAAGAATTACAGGAATGCAAATATGTTCCCTCAACTAATTAATAATTAATTTTTTTTGGTGTGTTAGTGGGGATTGAGCCCAGAGGCAGTCTACCTCTGAGCTATACCTCCAGCCCTATTTTATTTTTTTATTTTGAAACTGGGTCTCACTAAATTGTGAAGGGCCTCATGAGGTTGCTGAGGTGGGCCACAAACCTGCAATCCTCCTGTGTCAGCCTCCCAAGTACTGGGATTACAGGCATGTGCCACTGCATCCAGCTATAATTAATTTTTAATATATTTTTATTGTGCTCCATTGAATAATGCCTTTTGAAGTGCAGAAACCCACTTCTGTTCAGAAATACATATTGTCAAACAGACTGTATCTGTTCTGTATTTAATAGTCCAAGTCCATTTGAAAACTGATCAAAGAGTGTCTTTTTAAATGGTTTTAAACAGATTTGGGTATTACATTATGGTTCTCTCTAGACATTTAACTTGTTTAGACTTAAGAAAAGTTGATTTCCAATTAACACCAGATTTTATAAGAAAGAAAATATTAGCTAAATAATTAATTCCATGAGATGACATGTATTCCAAACAAAAGCAGGCAACATCTGCTAATTCAATTGGGAAGACAAGACTGAGCTTGATCCTTTGAGGTTTTAATTAAGTATTGTTTAGAATTTTTATTTCCAGCATGTTTTATGTACATTCACTAAGTAACACTATGTTACACCAGAACTTAAAAACTATAGTCATATGACTTTTAACTGCAGAGATACTTCTGAGGAATGTGTCTTTAGGCGATTCTGTTGTTATGTGAACATCTTAGAGTGTACTTACACAAACCTAGGTGGTGTAGGTTAATCACTTAGTGTGGCCTTCTGAGGTAAAGACGAACGCAAGATGTTTGAGACTGTTGCGGTGGAAGGTGGCACACTCTACAGTGTTATGCTCTGGATCTGGAATGTGCCCCAGAGGCTCATGTGTTGGAAGCTTCATGCCAGTGCGGCAGTTTGCAGATGTGAGGATCTTGGGAAACGATGGGGTCATGAGGGTTGTGGTATCATCAGTGAGCAGTCCATGGATGGGCTCACAGCTGATGGCATTGTTGGGAGTGGTGGGAACTGTAGCGGGTGGGGCCTGGTTGGAAGAAGTAGGTCACTGGGGGCATGCCCTGAAAGGGTATTTCTTATCCCTGGCCCCTCCTTTCTCTCTGCTTCCTGACCTTCATGGGGGAGCAGCTCTTCTCTGCCATGCTGCTCGACCTCACTACAGGCCTGTAGCAATGGAGCCAGCTGACCATGAACTGAAGTCTCTGAAACCCTGGACCAAGATAAATCTTTCCTTTTTAAAGTTGTTTTTCTCAGTTATTTTTTCGCAGTGACAAAAGACTAACACATACAGTAAACTTTATTTTATAGTAGGAGTACACTCTAAAATAATGATTAAAAGTATAGTATAGTAAACATATAAACCAGTAACAGTCATTTATTATCATTATCAAATGTTACATAATGTAGATAATTGTATGTGATGTACCTTTATCCGACTGGCAGGATAGTTGGTTTGTGTACACCAGCATTACCACAAACATGTGAATAGTGTTGTGAAATTTTCATCTGTGACATTATGAGACTACAGTGGTATACATGGTCCATTGTTGACCAAAACATTGGTATGTAGTAAATGATTGCATTTTATTTGTGTATAACCATTAAATTTAATATTTTATTGACTGATCGAATAGTGAAAGCTGACCAATCTGACATTCTGTTAACTTGAGCTCTAACTATTCCCTTTATCTGTAATATTTCCCTTTATCTGTAATATAATGATAATTAATGCTCTTAATAACTCTGAGGCACTAGAGTTTTAAAAATAGACTTTTAAATAAGATAGTAAAGAATAGATTCTTTTCAGAATAGCTTCATTATATGTTCTATTGTATTCAAATTATTTGAAAATTTGAAATCCACATTATAATAAAAATATTTCAAAGGACTTTGAAGGTCATTTAATTTCAATTCCCATCCTTAGCCTGAATCTCTTTTACATTATTACTGAGATGGATGGTCACACAGCCTTCTTTTCACATTTCCAGAGCTCATTACCTCTCAAGGCAGATAGCAACCAGTCATGAGTTATCTGTAGTATACAAGACATCAGGGATATAGCAATGAGCAAAATAGACTCTTGCCCTGTCTTTATGGAGTCTCTAACCTAGTAGTGATTTAAAATTCTTGATTAGTATGTAGCACTGTGAAGAAGAAATTGAGTACCGTAGAAGACTGTGACTAGAATTTAAGATAATCTGGGAGGGTCAGAGAATGTTGCTTTAAGGTACTGATGCTTGAACTGACACTTGGAGGATGAATTAGCTAGAGATAGGGTGGGGAGGAAAGAGCATGTACCAAGACCTGAAGTCGGGAGCATGTCACATTCAAGATATTGGAAGTAATTACAGTGAGAGGCATTCTCCTTATTTCTTATTTTAGTTTTTCCCTCATGACCCTTTCTGTACCAGATCTCAATTCAGGATCCCACGTTGCATTTAGTTGTCGTGTCTCTTTAGTCTCCTTCGGTCTGTGTCAGTTCCTTAGTCATGTCTTTGACACCTTGATGAGTTATTTATATAACTAAGTCTATTTTTGTCTGATATTTTCTCATTATTAGGTTTAGGTTATGTGTTTTTGTCAAGAATATCAGAGAATTGATGTCATGTCCTTCACAATGCATCATTTCAGGGAGTACATGATGTTGAAATATCTTATTTTATTGTTAGCATTAACCTGGGTTGTTTAAAATATCTTCCCAGTTTCTCCGCTGTAAAGTTGTTATTTTTCCCTTTGCACTGATAAATATCTTCTTGCTCCTCAGTCTTTTTCACACTGATTTTAGCACCCATGGGTGGATCTTGCCTGCAACAGTTATGACTGTGGTGTTTACCTAATGGTGATTTTATAGTTCTCTCATTCCTTCTATATTTATTAATTAGAATTTCTCTGTAAATAAGAGTTGCCCTTTCTCCCAGAGCCATTTATTTATTTATCTGTTTATATCAATGTGGATATGCAGGTATTTGGTTTTTTCTGTGGTTATAGTCCAATACTATCATTTACTTTATTGTTTTGGCCATTGGGAGTTTCTTCATATTGGCTGAATTCAACTTTATATCATTTTGACATGTCACCATTCTTTTGTGAGAATTCCTTATTTTCTGCTGTCACAAGATTTTCCAGGCTCATCCTGTGTTTTCCCTGACTCAGGTCTAGAAGTCAGCTTCCTCAAAGAGCCCTGAGTCTTACTTAAGAATGGTATTTAGAAACCAAGATCTCGGTGCTAGGGGTTCTCATTACTAGAGTATTATTGTCCTTAGACTGGGCAGTGGATAGAGCTAGGAAATATATGTGTGTGGATTAACCTTTCATGCACATATCTGTTTCTCTGTCTGCTAGTCTGCATATGTATTGACTGTGAATTCACACCAGAATCTCTGATTGCACCCTAATACACAAGGGTCATTTTAGCACTTCCCCTTTTCTAGCTCCCTTGGGTACAGTTTCCCAATACCCTTTCTCCTTTTTTGTGCCTAAAATTTACCTGATATTTTTTGTATCAGGAGATACAGACTAGTAAATAGTAATTTAGTATGTTAATTATGCTCAGGGTTGTTTTGGCAAGTAATGTCTCTAAGAAGGGTTACTTAAGAGGATAAATACCTGGGAAGTAGGGATAATGTTGGGATTGGGAGAAAGTACTTAGGGAGAAAATTATCACACAGAAGAAAAGCATGTGTTAAGCTCCAGAGGTAAGGAAAATGTAGCTGGTTCCAGTAACTGAAAATAGCGCATGATAACTATATAAGTTGAGATATAGAGTTGATAAGGTATTTTAAGCTGAATAATTATACTTCCTTTACTTCTTTTTTTCCACAGTGGAAAATCATGTTCAGCATAACCCTTTGTTACTAGACTAAAAATATGCAAAATTGTATTCATACTTATTTGTATCTCATGTGATTCTACAAAGGTTTTGACATGACATTTTTCTAAAGGAGAGTCTCAGAGAAAGGAATTTAATAGGAGTTATGAGTCACCGAATGTGTGTCATTGAAATACTGAAGAATATTTCTTCCCCCTTCATATCTAAGATAAATTTTTTTTCCTGGTAGTATTCATTTAAGATAGATTCAACTATGGTGTATGCTATACTAATATTGGTTATATGATGAGTTTGTCTCTATATAATCAAGAGCCAGAACTGTGATTTTTAGATTGGAAGTTGTTAAGGTTTTTCAGTTGAGTTAAATATGTTCTCTTTTTCTCAAGAAAATAGAGACTTTACTGCTTGTCCAAGTCTTCTGTATAAAATCACTAGGCTTTTTATAAAAATTGTATTTCAGTAGTCAGTTCTTTGTTTCCTTAATTTTGTTGTTTTATATACTTTTCCTTTGTTCTTTCCTCTTTCTCAGTATATATTGATTTTGTGATGCAATTTGTCAGTTTTCTTTCAGTCATTGAATCTTTCTACCAGACAAATAAGTAGCTGCCTTTCTGGTCTAATTTTAAGAATATGAAGATGTCCCAGGAATACAGAGGATGGGGGAAGCATATAAAACCCTGGCTTCGAAGGAATTTGAGCAGAGAACTTAATTTTTTTTAGTAGATATATGACTATGAAATCAATAAAGTTTGAGGAGTTAGGGAACTTTTTTTAAACAAAGATGCAGTTTGTGAATCTTAAAGAATTAACAAAGGCTAAGCCATGTCTTGATATTTCAATGCTTCTTTTTAAAAGGAATCTGTTTTTCCTAGCTTTTTATGTCTGACTGAAATATTGGTGTTATGTTCATCAAAAATGCATTCTCTCTTTAGCTATATGTTTTAGTTCATTCCTGCTGTCATAACAAAATACCTTAAATCGGGCAATTTATAAATAGTAGACATTTATTTCTCACAGTTCTGGAGGTTGGGAAGTCTAAAATCAAGACACCAGCCGCAGATTTGGTGTCTGGTAAGGGGTAGCTCTCTGCTTCCAAGATGGCGCATTGTTGTTATATCCTCTGGTGGCAAAAAGGACAGAGGGAACAAGGGTTCTCTCTCCAACCTCTTTTATAAGGTCACTAATCCCACTCATGAAGGCTCTGACCTCATGACTTAATCACTTACTAAAAGCCCCAATCTTAATACTGTCACATATGCAATTTAAGTTTCACAATATGAATTATATCATAGCACTATGAATATACCTGGCACTTCAGAGACTATTGATAGTTACATAACTAGTTTTTTTAAAGTTATTTCCTTGGAGTAGTAATCAGAGTGGTTATAATTCTTTTCTTTTTTTCTTTTGTGGTAGTGAGGATTAAACCCAGGGGCATTCTGCCTCAGAGCAGTACCCCCCAGTCCAATTTTATTTTGAAACAGGGCCTCAGTATGTTGCTGAGGGCCTCAATAAGTTGTTGAAGCTGGCCTTGAACCTGTGATTCTCCTGGCTCAGCCTCCCAAGTACTGGGAGCTGGTTATAATTCTTATTGTTTTGTTTTGTTTGTTTTTGTGGCACTGGGGATTGAACCCAGGGGCATTTTACCTCTGAGCTATACCCCCAGCCCAATTTTATTTCTTATTTGGTAACAGGGTCTCACTAGGTTGCAGAGGACCTCGTTAAGTTGCCAAGGCTGGCTTCGAACCTGCAACCCTCCTGTCTCAGCCTCCCAAGTACTGGGATTACAAGCGTGCGCCACCACGCCCAGCATAATTCTTATTGTTCATTTTGTACTCATCTTTGCAAGAAGACTGACAATTCAGTTGAACTGGTAGTATTCACCTGTCATCATCAGACATTTTGTGTTTGCTTTGTTTATTGTAATTCTGATTTTAATAATATATATGACCTGTTGCTTTCCAGGAGTGAAAAAACCTATAATTAGTAATAATTCAGCCAAGGGTGGATCTATCTATTAGTTAGCTAACAATTAGTGAATGCAGAAGTCTTTCAGTAAAGAATAGATAATTCTCTTAAAATATCATCTGTATACAAATTAGTATTTTTTCATATTGGCTAAGTGGAGAACAGTGCTATAGGAGATTCCTCTTTTATTGTCCTTTAAGAGAGACTCCATTTCCAGATCTTCTATATATACTAATTCTTGAAATTGTTTGGCTCAAATAATTGCCTATGTCAAGAAGTTCCCTTTCAAATTTTCTTTCCCCAGCTTTATAAAAGAAAAGCTTGTCTCTTACTCAGTCTGAGTCTTTGGTATCATCTTTTGCCATTCTGGCCCCCAAACAAATGAATACTTTGAAATACAGTCATGTATTGCATAACATATCGATCAATGATGGATTGCATATATGACAGTATATTCCAAATGGCCAGAGTATATAGTAGGCTATACTTTCTAGGCTTCTGTAAGTACATTCTATGATGTTTGCACAGTGATGGAAATGCCTTACAATGAATTTATCAGAACATATCTCATTGTTAAATTATTACCAATAAGCATGGGGTTCTTTGGCTCAATTTAGGATAGAAATCAAAAAAAGGTAACATACAGGTCTTTTTTATGTTACCAGCTCATACCAAGGTTCTTTGCTCAATTTGAGCTAGAAGTCTTGAAGAGGCGAGCAATACCATGTAGATGAGACTTTACTGGGCTTGTGCTTGAGCAGAGGGAGACAGTTCATGGGGTGGGGTTCCTGGACTAGACTGTTTGCTGAAGATGCAAGGAACAGAGCTTACGTAGATGAAGGGTGGGCTCATGCAGGCACACAGCTGTGCACACCATATCCAGATCTTGGTTTCTGTACACATCTTGTCACTTTGAGCATCAGGGTTTGCATGTGACATGGTAATCTGCACATGTATGTTAGGGTCTTCTGTACTGGGCCCGTAAAAAATGGTGCAGCTGCTAGCTACCACCACCCCAGAAAGTCATCTATCAGTCAAGTACAGGCATATTGTGCATGCGGGGATTGTGGGAGAGCTTAGGGGAGCCGTCAGCAGCTTCTGAACCTGGTCATTTTTTGGAAAGATTTTTTTGAAAGCTGCTTGCATTAGGTGGGAAACCTTGGTTGGGGGGAATCAGTGTCCTCCCTGCTCTGTCTCAAAGTGATGCTTGACTATATCCAAATACTTGTTGCAGCTGTTGTGAAAGTGGTGATTAACAAGGTAACAAATCCTTTTTCAAATCCAATTCTCTGTTTTCAGTGAAATAGAAGGAAGACTTAATTGTGAGCCTGTATGTCATTAAAACAGATTTTCAAAACCGATCACTGTGATTTGGGAAAATACATAGAAAGATGGCATTGGTACAACAAACTTCTATTTTGACCCAGTTATTTATGTATATTAAATCTCTGCACTTTCGTGGATAAGATGAAAGGTAGGGATAGAAATGATTGTCTCATTATATAGTATTTATAATATTCTAGCAAATAATGTAATATTTATCATTCTAGCAAATAACATTTATCATTCTAGCAATAATGTAACATTTGTTAATGGATATATGAATCAATTGGGAGAAACAGCTCTATGCAGTTTATTTTAAGAATCGTATTGATATCCTAATGCAAAAATTAATATTTCAAGTTTTACACTTAGGAAAGTTTTTGTATTTAAATTTTAATTTATATACATATGTAATGCCCAGACAATATGATAGGCTGTTCAATAAATGACTCTCAAGCATAGAAGTATATTAGGATAAATTCTTTTTTTTTTTTTTTGGTGGTACCGGGGATTGAATGCAGGGGCGTTCTACCTCCGCACTACGCCCCCGGCCCTATTTTTTTATGCTTTATTTTTGAAACCAGGTCTCACGAAGTTGCAGAGG
>PVJS01012647.1:0-43482 GCA_004027185.1 Glis glis | reverse complement strand
CACACACACACACACACACACACACACACTTTTATTAGTGCCTTGTAATTAACTGTACAAGATAGTGAGAGTCGCGGAGACCGGAGGATCCGGGTTCGCGGCCAACCTCAGCCTGCATGCGTGCGCGCAATCTATCTCTCTCTCTCTATCTCTCTCCTCTCTCCTCTCTCTCTCTCTCTCTCTCTCTCTCTCTCTACCTACCTACCTAGTGAGGCCCTCCGCAACTTCGTGAGACCTGGTTTCAAAAAAATAAAGCATAAAAAAATAGGGCCGGGGGTGTAGCGCGGAGGTAGAACGCCCCTGCGTTCAATCCCCGGTACCACAAAAAAAAAAAAGATAGTGAGAGTCATAGTGACATATTCATATTATTATTTTGTCTGTTTTCTTCCCTATATCTTTACTTTCCCCTCCCCATACATGATAGTGAGGTTCATAGTGACACATTCCTATATACAAGACAGACTAAAGAATGGATGAATGCATTTCTAAGATAGGCCTTACAAGCTTTGCCTTGGGAGATCTTTTTAAAGGGGGTGGGGGAAAGAAATGTCTTTGTGTTTGACAGTTGGTCTCAGGGATCTCCTGAGGCTTCAGGTCCTGTGGTGGCCACATCCTCGGCTAGATGAGACCTGGTAGATCATTTCATCTGGCACCACAAAGGAAGGACCGGGATCATAGCTGTAGCTGTCCACAAAGCACAGCTAGAGCTCGCAGCCCTGCACATCTTAAAAATGCACCAGGAAAATATCTTCACACAGAGTGGGCCCAGCCAACCACTGGAAAGAGAACTCAGAGTTCAGGCTCTGTGGCCAGTGAGGGGTCAACGGCTTCTTTTCATTAAACACAGATCAGCAGACAAAGTGGCTGAGTGCCCAGAGGAAACATACTAAGGTTTTGTCCGTGGATATTTTCAAGATTGTAAAATGTGCTCGTCTGACGGGGATCGTTTAGGGTCTGTCCTCCCTCATGGCAAAATAGATACCCGTCCTCAGATTCCTTGGTGACTTCTGACTGCTGTTGGTGTTGGGGTGGAAGTGAGGGGGCATCATGGGATCGTTGGGTGTGGTTCATTTCCCATAAAGAAATATATGTGAAATCGAATGCAGAAGTTCTTCCTCAGCCAAGATAAAGGCCTTGGAGCAGAAGTGGAGAGAGAGATGTACTCCTGATTTGGCTTCTCAAATTCCCCAGCTGGAGGAACTCTCAGCAGGTTCACAGGTATCATCGAGCCGGGCATGGTGGCACACACCTATAATCCCAGTACGTGGGAGGCTAAGATAGGAGGATTGCAGGTTCGAGGCCAGCCTCCACAATTTAGGAAGACCCTGTTTCAAAATAACAGAAGGGCTGGGATGTAGCTCAGAGATAGAATGCCCCTGGGTATAATCCCCAGTACAAAAAAAAAAAGCAATTAGAGGCCCAAGTGGTTCTAAAAAGCCACGCGATAGACAAGGCGTGTCATCTTTCTGAACCTCAGTTTCTTCACTGACAAAAGAAGGGACCGGACTCAAAATGACTCTAAGGTCTCTTTCATCCCCAAGATCCCAAAGTAAATTATGTGGGGTTTTGTTTTTAGTTGCGAAATGTTCCAAGATAGGAAAGATCTTCTCAAGGTCCCTTTTGGGAACCTTCCTGTCTGAACACAGGCAGTCATTGGGCAAGCAAAGCAGCTTTTGTACTTTTCAGACACGACCATTGGCCCTCAAGGTAAGCATCTTCAGCTAGGTGCCGTGGCACACACCTGTAATCCCAGTTACTTGGGAGGCTGAAGCAGGATTGCAAGTTCAAGGCCAGCCTCAGCAATTTAGCATGACCCTGTGTCAAAATTACAAATAAAAGGGCTGAAGTTGTAACTCAGTGGTAAAGTTGCCCTGGGTTCAATCTCCAGTACTGGATAAACATCTTTAATCTTAATGCCCAGTCAGATCAAAGTCGTCTGCACGGTTTTTCTCAAAGAGGCTGACAGATGGTCTTTGAAATTGCTAGATACTGACTTAAAGTGGTTTGAAGAATATTATGTTCTGGGCTTCATTTATATCTCTGATCATAACTTTCCTGATCATAATCATACAGGTTTGGGATCTTATCTTCGCCCAGTGACCCAAAGAATAACGGCCTATCATTATGGCAGTTCAGATACTTCTACTCTTTGGGTCTAACAGCCACATACACATGACTTGCACTTAAAAACCCCCAGGAAGCTCTTGAGGGATCCTAACTGATTATTTCTTCTCCTCTTGCCTGCCAAGGCATGTCAGCAGCTGGAGTCAGAATTTCTTAAAAGCCGAGGAGAGTGGTAGTGTGACTTGTGACTTTGAAAATATTGTCAGTGACTCTGTACCATTGGGTCATTAGAGGGACTCCGTAAACATCCTGAGTGAGGTAACAGTGAGAAATGGGCTGTGAATAACCAGAGATCGAAAGCTGCCCACCCCTGTCCTCGTGGGTTGTTGAAGGTGCATCTACCAGACACATGGAGGTTTTTTTTTTTTTGGCACTGGGGATTGAACCCAGGGGCATTCTACCTCCTAGCTACACCCCCAGCCCTATTTTTTATTCTTTATTTGGAAACAGGATCTCACTAAGTTGTGGAGGGCCTCACTAAATAGCTGAGGCTGGCCACAAACCCGGATCCTCCAGTCTCAGCCTCCCAAGTACTGGGATTACAAGCGTGTGCCACCACGCCCGGCTGACACATGGAGTTTTACTGGGAAACATGAATGTGAATTTTATTGGGAAAAGAACTCTTCATGGTGTGTTTATTAAGCACCCTAAGGCTGGGCATGGTGGTGCACACCTGTAATCCCAGTACTTGGGAGGCTGAGACAGGAGGATCGCGGGTTCAAGGACAGCCTCAGCAGGGTAGCAAGACTCTCATCAACCTAGTGAGACCCTGTTTCAAAAACAAAAGATGAAAAGGGCTGGGGGTGTAGCTCTGAGGTAGAATGTTCCTGGGTTCAATCCCCAGTACCACATAAAAGCACCCTAAAACTCATAGTCATACCTTAATATAGTTTTTAGAACCCCAAATCTTCCCAAAGTCATTACTCCCCAAAGTAACTGTGGGTCGTCTTGTATGTCTGTGTGGCACTGGGAATATTTGCAGACGATGGTCAGAGTTGTCAAGGAAGTGGCCTGCCTGTTCCTAGTGCCTCGCTGACGACACTCCTGACCTTTTTATTCAAGAACGCTCTTATGCGTCACTAAATTAGGAACCATGTGACATGATCTCAGATGAAATCACGAGGAGCTGGGGAAAGTTGTAGAAAGAAGGCTTGCAGGAGCCGTGTGGCCTTACGTCCAAGGCTTTTGACGCTTTCCCAAGATTCTGCTCTTGTGAAGTAGGTAAAAATCATGATTTCCATTTTACAGATGTAAAAAACAGAAGAACAAAGCGTGACTTCCCAGGGAGGGACAGGAATACGAGGTCTTACATCCTTAGCTCCACAATGAAGAACAGATGGTCAGTTAGGTCAACGGCATCACCTGGGAGCTTTAAAAATTACCCGTGACTGGATCCCACCATCACACATTCTGACTTAGTCGGCGTGGGGGGCCAGGCCTGGTCCTTAGGGGGTTCAAAGCTCCCCATGATTTGACTGTGCGAGGAAGGTGGAGAACCACTTCATTAGATAATTATTTGGAGCTGTTTCCTATATATCCCAAGAGCGCCTCAAACGCAACATGCTCAGCCCTCTCCCAAATCCGTTCCCCCCACATGTTTCTCCTAGCTCACTGAGAGCTCCACCATCCAAATGGTGGCCCGTAGCCAGGTGTGGTGGCGCGTGCTTGTAATCCCAGTACTTGGGAGGCTGAAACAGGAAGATCACAGGTTCGCAGCCAGCCTCAGCTACTTAGTGAGGCCCTCCACAACTTAGTGAGACCCTGTTTCAAAAGAAAAGAATAAAATAGGGCTGGGGTGTAACTCAGAGATAAAATGCCCCTGGGTTCCGTCCCCAGTACCACAAAAAAAAGGAAAACTGGTGGTCCGAAACCAAAATCCGGGTGCCATTCTGCCTCCCAGGTATTACTTAAATTTATTTACTCCTATTCCAATGTGGGCCAGGACATTTCATTTCTTCCCTGGCCCTCTAATCCACTGTCTATTCCTCAGCCAGAGTGAGTCATGCAGCCTTTATTTGGGAACCCCTTGGTGAAGACAGGATTTTCCTTTTAGCCTTTTGCCACCACCACCCAACATATTTTCTGCTCTAGTCATTCTGGAGCTGGTCACTGAATTGTGCTCTGGATTTTGCACATTTGCACCCCTCGGCTTAGGACATCATTCTCCTTCCACCTTCTCACCTTATTTCCTCCTTCAAGAAGTCAGCCCCAGTCTTGGGAGGCTGAGACAGGAGGATCGCAGGTTCAAAGCCAGCCTCAGCAACTAAGTGAGACCCTGCTTCCAAATAAAAAAATAAAATAGGGCTAGGGGTGTAGCTCAGATGTAGAATGCTGCTGGGTTCAGTCCCCAGTACCACAAAATAAATAAATAATAAATAAGTAAATAAATAGGCTAGGGGTAGAGCTTGGAAGTAGAATGTCCCTGAGTTCAGTCCCCAGTACCAAAAAATAATAAACAGATGATACATAGATAGATAGATAGATAGATAGATAGATAGGGCTAGGGGTGTAGCTTGGAAGTAGAATGCCTCTGAGTTCAATTCCCAGAACCACACATACACACAGAACCCAATAATGATAATAAGAAGTCAGCCCCAACTCCCAGGACCCATAAGCATGACTAAATGCCCTTCTGTGTCCTCCATAGTAACCATACTTGTCCTGTCCACACCTGGGCAGGTAATGCTGATGGCGAGGCTGGAGTGAATGCCAGCATGGGGGCCGCTGCTCAGAGGCAGAGGGTGCGATGGGGAGAAAAGCCTGGTCTGCAGCTGTCCTGGGCGGGTCCTGGCCTCCATGACAGCTGTGTGCACTTACTTGAACCTTGCCACTTCCTCTCTGTAAAATTGACCTAAAACGACAATAAATAAATCCACATGACCTCCAGGTCCCTTCACGCTCCAGATTCTCTGATGAACACAGATGTTGCAGAAATGAAGGCGTGTTCTCCACTTGCGTCACCTGGTTTTTCTTCTCAGTCTCTTCTTTGCCTTCCTCCTGGCCCGATTCTCCTGAACCCACCCGTTGGTTCTCTACCTTCCCTTCTTTCCTCTCTCTCTATTCTGGGCGGCTGCACCTCCCGGTCCTCAGCTGCTCCTCTCCTCAGTCTGCGCATCCCGCATGTCTCCAGACTGTTTGCCTCTAGTGTTTGAACTCATCTTCCCTCCTCTTTGCCATCTTGTTGAGTGTTTTGCATTCTTGTGATTCCGAGCCCAATTCCTGTTCGACTACTTCACCAGACTTCCTAAGCCTGCTCCTCGCTCTGGGTGCACGCAGCTCCGCGAATCCCCCAGCAGCGGCCCTTCTCTGCCTTTGACAGCAGGCTGGAGAGACAGTGGGACTTCACCAAGCACTGGGCTCCCTTCCTGACAGTCGGACACAGTTCTGGGGATAGTTGGAACCCCTGGAAGTGCGAGATGCCCTTGGAGAGTCGTTCCTCCCCACCCCTGAGATGCCAACAGCACGGCTTCTGCGCTGATTTTCAAACATACTCGCTTGTAGGCCTGGTGGTGAACCGCCGGTACAGTGCGGCCGTCACCAGTAAATAGAGCAATGCGGCACAGGGCTGACCCCTAGTGTCCAGACGAGTTACTGCACCCACCCAGGGACTTGGGGTTTTAGTTCTTTTTGGATCTTTGGCCTAAGTGAGGAAGACAGACTGTAGTGGTGCACCCTGTAATCCCAGTACCTAGGAGGATCACAGGTTCAACACCAGCCTTGGAAATTTAGCGAGACCCTGTCTCAAAACTTTTAAAAAAGGACTGGGGACATAGTGCAGTGGTAGAGCGCTCCTAGGTTCAATCCCCAGTACCACATACAGAGATGAGGATAAAGTTATGTATAGGTATGAGTGTTTAAAAATATTCTTACTCCACGATTTGCCTGAGCACAGAGTTTATAAAGGGGACCATGAAAACAGAACCAAATCCCTTACACAATGACCCTCTCTACCCCAGGGTTTCTCCACTCCAGTGCTGTTGACGTGGGTGGGGGCTGTCCCGTGCAGTACAGGCTATGCAGTAGCATCAGTAGCCTCTGGGCACTGGATGCCAACAGCATACCCTCTCCTACTGCAGCTGTGACGGTCACAATTGCCTGCAGATATTGTCACATGTCAATAGGCAAATCGCTCTGTTGAGAAATCCCAGTCCCATTCCCTGAATCCCTCTGGGGCGCAGGTCATTGTAAACCCCAATATCCAGCCATAGCAGGGAATGTGAGCCAGGCCCACCACCTCTGTGTCTTCCTACTGGGTGTTGTAGATCAGTCAGCTTCTGCTCATTTGCCTCCTTCATATGTATATGTATATGTATATGTATATGTATATGTATATGTATATACACAATACATATATATATATGTGTGTGTACGTGTGTGGTGTGTGTGTGTGTGTGTGTGTGTGTGTGTGTGTGTGTGTGGTGCTGAGGATTGAACTTGGGCATTCTGCCTCCAAGCTTCACCCCCACCCATATATTTTTTTTTAATTTTGAAACAGGATCTCACTAAGTTACTGAGAGCCTCGCTAAGTTGCTGAGGCTTGCTTCAAACCTGCGATTCTCCTGTCTCAACCTCCCAAATACTAGGATTACAGGTGTGCGCCACCATTCCCGGCTTCCTTCTTCTAAATTAACATTTCAGGTGGCCACATTGTCCTCATATATGTGGACTCATTTGGGATTTGTCTTTTTGTGACTGGGTTATTTCACTGACCAGGATGCCCTCAAGATTCACCTATGTTGTAGCATATAACAGGATTTCCTTTCTTTTAAAGGTTGAATGATATTCCATTGTATGTAGATACCACGTTTTATTTATCCATTCATCAATTGGTTGAACATTTGGGTTGCTTCTACCTCTTGGCTATTGTGAATAGTTGCTGAGAACATGGGTATGCAAGTATTTCCTCAAGACCCTTTCATTTCCTTTGGATATATATCCAAAGGTAGTATTGCTGGATCATGTGGTAGTTCTATTTTTAATTTTTTTCATGAACCTCCATGGTGCTTTCCATAGTTGTTGCACCTTTTATAATCCCAGTTGCACAATCATTCCAATTTCTCCACATCCTTACTATATTTGTGACTTTCTGTTCTTTAATAATATCCATTCTAATGGGCATGAGAAAGTATCTTATTGTGGTTTTAGTCTGCCTTTCTCTTATAATTAGTGACATTATTCTTTTCACATGCTTTTGGCCATTTATAGATCATCTTTGGAGATATGTCTAATCTAATCCTTTGCCCATTTCTTTGGTTTGTTTGTTGGTTGGTTGGTAATGGGGATTGAACCCAGGGGCATTCTATACCCCCAGCCCTATTTTATTTTTTATTTGGAAACTGGGTCTTGCTAAGTTGCTGAGGTCCTCACTAAGTTGCTGAGGCTGGCTTTGAACCTGTGATCCTCCCGTTTCAGCCTCCCAAGTACTAGGATTACAGGTATGCACCACCATGCTTGACTCCTTTGCCCATTTCTTAAATAAGGTTATTTGATCTGTTGTCATTGAGTTGTAGGAGTTCATGTATTGAGGATATTAACTCCTTATCAGATAACATGATTCACAAGTATTTCCTCCTGTCCTATAGGTTGCCTTGTCACCCTGTTAACTCTTTTAATGCACAAAAGCTTTTCAGTTCAAAGTAGTCCCACATGCTTATTCTTGCTTTTTTCCTGTGCTTTTGGTGCCAGATCCAAGAAATCACTGACAACTCCAATATCATGAAGCTTTTCCCTCTAATATTTTTTCCTGAGAGATTTTTAGTTTTAGGTCTTTTATGTTTTTAATCCATTTGAGTTAATTTTTCTATATGATGTAAGATAAGAATCCAACTTCTTTTTTTTTTCACATGGATATCTAGTTTCCCCAATACATTGTTGAAGGGACTGTCCTTTCCCCCAGAGAGTGGTCCTGGCATCCTTGTTGAAAATCATTTGAAGCCGGGCGTGGTGGTGCACGCTTGTAATCCCAGTACTTTGGGAGGCGGAGACCGAAGGATCCGGGTTCGCGGCCAGCCTCAGCTCGCGCGCTCTCTCTCTCTCTCTCTCTCTACTTAGTGAGGCCCTCTGCAACTTCGTGAGTCCCGGTTTCAAAATAAAGTATAAAAAATAGGGCCGGGGGTGTAGCGCGGAGGTAGAACGCCCCTGGGTTCAATCCCTGGTACTGCCAAAAAAAAAAGAAAGAAAATCATTTGAGAAAACAGGGTGTTAGCTAATTGTCTGTCTAGCCTTAGATGTGGATTATGATATATTTTGCTTCCCTGTGGAGATTTTCTTTTATTTTTAAAGTGGAGGAGGCTGCATCCTTTGGAAATTTCCATAGAAATTGTGCTAAACAGTAATTAACTAGAGAAAGTGACATGCCTGATTTTTCCCCCAGGGCTTCTCGTTTCGGTCCTTACTGGAAATTGTCTAAAATACATCAGATTGGACTATGAGTGTGCTAGCACTGGTTCTCCATGTATGGTTCACAAAACCTTGGAGGTGTCCATTACCCATCCAGAGAATCCCCAAACATAAAATTACACTCATGGTATGAAGACATTCACTTCTGTCCCTGTGTTGACATTTGCATGGGTGGTACAAAAGCAATGGTGGGTGAAACCACTGGCACCTTAGACTCCAGAGAGTGACAGCTAAGCACATGCATGATCATTGTACTCTTCATCACCATGAACTTGCAGTAAGAAAAGCTCCAGCCTCACTTAAGAATGTTCTTGATGGAGCCAGGCACAGTGGCACATGCCTTTAATCCCAGTATTTGGGAGGCTGAGACAGGAGAATCACAGGTTCGAAGCCAGCCTCAGCAAGTAAGCAAGACCCTCAGCAAAATAGCAAGACCCTGCATCAAAATAAAAAATAAAAAGAGCTGGGGGGTGTAGCTCAGAGGGATAATGCCCTTGGGCTCAATCCCCAGTACCATAAAGAGAGAGAGAGAGCCCCCCCACACACACACACATACATACACACACACATATAGACTTATAAACATGTAAAACCTCCTATTTTGGGGGGGAGGGGAGAAATATTTTTTGCTAAAAATGTTATTTATGTTAATGTGTAACAGATTTATTAAACATTTTTAAAGTTCCTCAGTCTTAGTTTCTAACATGGAAAATAATGATAAATATAACCCACATAAACAAAAGCTCTTGGGCAGTCTTCAATCATTTTTTAAGAGCAAAAGGAACTCAAGAGAAACAAAAATTTGAGAAATACCATGCAAGAAATGAAGAACTAAAGGCAGTTCTCCAACAGTAACTCAAGTCTGATCCAAAAGGAGAAAAATCTTTAGATAAAGTAGAAACCAATGTTAATCATTAGCAACTTTAGCAATGCTCTTTCTAGATGGTGATGGAAAGCGGGGATTGGCTGGTTGGTGGAGACCTTCAGGTGCTGGAGAGAATAAGATGGAATGATGGGCTGGACCAATACCGCCTGACGCCTCTGGAGATCAAACAGAAATGTAAAGAAATGAATGCCGGTAAGTAGTTGATATGCCTCACCACTCTCTGATTAAAGAATTAAGGATATCAGATTAGTATCTTTTAAATGAAAACATCTGTTGGTATGTCTATGATACAGAAACAGTTTAAAGTTTTACTATTATATCCTAGGATACTATGCAGCAGTTAAAAATATGCACTGACACAGAAAGATACCTAAAATGTGTTAAGTAGAAAAGCAAATCACAGAACAATGCATATAGTACAATCATAATTTGGAAAACAAAATAAAAAGAGTTTTAAAAACCATAACCTGCATCTGTATTTAGAAGCAGAAACGTCTCTGCAGGTGATAGTGGCTACCTCTTGGGGATGGAGCTGGACCAGGAAGAAAGATTTCCATTCTTTGTACATTTTGAAAAAGAGAGAGAAAAGGCAATAACAGGATTCTTGGTGATTTTTCATGTTCTACTTTGGGTTATTGTGTATTTCCCAACTATGCCATAATGGACATATGTTAATTAAAAGAATTAGGAGTCTCAGGAGTCTCAGGAGTCCATCACTATATGGAGTAGCTTTGGCTGTTTCTTTAAAGTGAAGGTGAAATCATTTTTATATCTGTAGGTTGTTGTTTCATGCATGGGCCCCAGAAAACAGTCCTCACGATTATTCATCCCCTGGGGAAGTGAGACTGAGCAGGTACAAGAGGACAATGACCCTGCCTGAGCCTCCACTTGCAGGACAGGTCCTGGCAACAAACATATTCATTCCTGGATCATGATCTCCCTTTACATCTTCTTACCTCTGCATCCTATCCTTGTCTAAGCAATCTAGCATTGGTTGGTGGTCCTGGATTAATACCTCTAAAGGCCCGGGTGTATTCTCCAGCAAATGATCAAAAGCAAGTGGATTTAATAATGCACTGAGCAGTAAACATAGCTTCACCTTTTCTTCCTATTCTTGTGGACGAGCAACACCGTGCGTTTCTTTGACCTTGGCTTTTCTGCTTTTCTCTCCCAGATGCAGTGTTTGCGTTCCAGTTACGCAATCCTGTGCACAATGGCCACGCTTTGCTGATGCAGGACACCCGCCGCCGGCTCCTGGAGAGGGGCTACAAGAACCCCATTCTCCTGCTCCACCCTCTGGGGGGCTGGACCAAGGATGACGATGTACCCCTGGACTGGAGGATAAAGCAGCATGCAGCCGTGCTGGAGGAAGGGGTCCTGGACCCCAAGTCGACCATTGTTGCCATCTTCCCATCTCCCATGTTATATGCTGGCCCCACAGAGGTGAGCAGTTCCCCAAATCGTGGGCTGTCAGACTCAGAATGCAGGCTTGAACTTTATTTAGAAGAGTAAATGAGTCTCTGGGATCCTTTCTCCTTTCTCATGAGCAGATTCTGGGATCTTCTGTTCTCTTCTTTATCCAATAATGTTGCCATTTTGTACTTGTAAACATGCTAGAAACTCTAATAAATCAAACCCATTACATATCACCTCTGACAATATGAAGGTGGACGTGTGAATGAGGCAGATAACGAAGATTATAAAGGTTATAGAGTAAGTTGTGTCTAACCCAATATTCAATCACTCTTGAGTGATCCGCCATGCCCTGAGCCTCTTAGAAGAGAGAGGATGTCTTTAAAAGACAAGGGTCTCCCTTTCATCATAACAGTGACCATATCAGAGATTTTCTGAAAGAGTTTGCAGGAAGTATGACCAATTGAAAGGGTTTCAACCCTGTGGGATCCCCCAAGCTGAGTTTAATGAATTCTCTTAAATCATATCAAAGTTCTAGGATCTATCCTTTGTATTCCTAGCTGAGCTTTTTTCATTTTTCCTTTTTGGTACTGGGGATTGAACCCAGGTGCATTCTACCTCCAAGCTACAACTCCAGGTCTTTTTTATTTTGAAATAGGATCTTGCTAAGTTGCTGAAAGCCTTGCTAAATTGCTGAGGCTGGCCTTTAACCTGAGATCCTCCTGTCTCCGCCTCCCAAGTACTAAGATTACTGGCATGCACCACTGCACCTGGCTTCTACCTGAGCTTTAAAGAAGGCAAGTATTAGTTGGGCATGGTGGCACATGCCTGTAATCCCAATATTTGGGAGGCTGAGACAAGAGGATTGCAGGTTGAGGACAGCCTCAGCAAGTCATGAGACTCTCACCAATTTAGCCAGACCCTGTTTCAAATTAAAAAGAATACAGGGCTGGGGGTATAGCTCGGAGGAAGAATGCCCCTGGGTTCAAGCCCCAGTACCACACATACACACAATAAGAAGACAAATATTGTAAGTATTTTGTTGAATTTGAATGTGTATATATGAAAGGTAATTAGCTCATCACTGGCAGTCAAATGTTGGAATTTGTAATTTCCTTTCATCTGTGCTTTATCTAAGGGACTGGACAGTAAGATTCATGGTTTTGTAGATTAGTAGATCTGAGTGTTCCTGGTCTGTCAGCCTGTTCAGAGAAGAGATGAGGAAATACAACCTTGAGTTCTAAGAGGAGGAGTCGCATGATTCCTATCTTTAAAGCTTGTGTCCTACCCGATATAACCAAGCCTGGAGATGAGAGCCATCTTTGCAGTCTCTCACTTTCCTGCCATTTCTAGTTGACCTGCATCACTGAACTACTTTTAAAGCAGAATTAAGGCATCTTGGTAAACAGAGGCCCACAGACATGGCCCATGACAATCCTCATGTCCCTTGTGCGATGTCTCCTAGGTCCAGTGGCATTGCAGATCCCGGATGATTGCAGGGGCCAATTTCTACATTGTGGGCAGGGATCCCGCAGGAATGCCTCACCCTGAGACCAAGAAGGACCTGTATGAACCCACTCACGGGGGCAAGGTCTTGAGCATGGCCCCTGGCCTCACCTCTGTGGAAATCATTCCATTCCGCGTGGCTGCCTACAACAAGGCTAAAAAAGCCATGGACTTCTATGATCCAGAAAGGTAGGTTTTCAGAGGAAAATGACTCATCTTTACAACTGGAATGAGGAGGAGCCAACTGGAAAGCTTTCTAGCATATTTCCACATGATCCCAATTAGAATGAGTCCCTTGAGAGTCAAGACCTGGCCTTTTTTTTGTGTGTGTATGGTGCTGGGGATTGAACCTAGGGCATTCTACCTCTGAGCTGCACCCCTAGCCCTATTTTTTATTCTTTATTTTGAAACAGGGTCTTACTAAATTATGGAGGGCCCCACTAAGTAACTGAGGCTGGCTGTGAACCTGTGATCCTCCTGTCTCAGCCTCCCAAGTACTGGGATTACAAGTGTGTGCCACCATGCCCGGCTAAGACCTGGTCTTAAGACATTTTGTGGCCCTTGAAGTTATAGCAGAGTCCCTTGCATATATTAGATGGTCCATAATTATTTATTTCAGGGCTGGGGATATAGCTTGGGTGGTAGAAAGCTTGCCTAGCATGTGTGAGGTCCTGGGTTCAATCCCCAGCATCGCAAAAAAAAAGTTTTTTTCTTTCAACATGCGTTCGAGCATGCATGAAGTGCCTTGCGCATTACAGGAATGGAAGCAACACAGAAAAAGATTTCAGTGTGTACTTGTGGTGCGCTCACTTCCCACACTGCGCGCTCACAGGAGTAGGCAGAAAAATAGAAGACAGTCTCTGGTCTCAAGACCCTTCCCATGAACAGAGCAGGTGTACAAATAAGTATATTTCCATTTTCTTCTGTAAGTTTCTGAAGATTTAATGACTGCCCATCTTCAAAGATGCAGCATTTTACAGAAAGAAAAAAAAATGTGGGTCTAAAGCCCATCACCCAATTCCAGTAACCTTTAGGGTAGATGTGACTGACCTACACTGAATTCTCTGTTGCTATGCTGTGACAGGCACAACGATTTCGACTTCATCTCAGGAACTCGTATGCGGAAGCTTGCCCGGGAAGGAGAAAACCCCCCCGATGGCTTCATGGCCCCCAAAGCATGGAAAGTCCTGACAGACTATTACAGGTCCCTGGAGAAGATCAACTGAATGTCCTTTGGCTCCGGAGTTTCTTCTCAAGGGCTCTTTGATTACCTTTTCTACTTTGTGATTAGATGCTTGGTAGCCAGTTGCTTCTCAATGATTGATTTTAAAATTAATATTTTGAGTGAGGTAAAAATTGTGCCCATAATTTAAAGCCAACTTCATTTTATATATTTTTTTTAAAGTCAAACTGAAGCCTAAACCTTAGCAGATGAAAACAATACTGTTATACATTTCAGAATGAAATGAGCTGTATTCTCTACTGCATCTGAGCAGGCAGGTCCAAATTTCGCAAAGCTTCGACCAGGTGTCGAGTTTACTCGCCAAAAGGTGAAGCCTATTTTCCAGCTTAATCTTACTAACCTGCCACCTCAATGTCACATACCAGTCGTCACCCTAAATGAGACTTGCCTCACATCATGATTTTTGCTTGTTTTACCTCATGACTGTCTACAGCCTTACTGCTCAATATCGTAAGTGCTGAAGACCTGACTGGAGAAACCAAATGTGTGATAATGTGAATTTAATCATAGAGATCTATGCAACCTACTTCTGCCATGAAAGTTATTTTGTCTAGTAAGCGGTCTTAATGGCCTTCTGTGAATAACTCCAGTGAAATGGTGACTTACTAGTATAATGTGCTTTGATGAACGGATTTGTACCGAGGGATCAATCTGGCCATGTTGTGGAAAGTTAATTTTTCCCCTTTGCTGTGGTCACTGTGTCCTATAGAGAGGCTGGGCCTATTGGACTGCAGCAGCAGCAGCAGCAGCAATCGTAACCAAAAATAATTGGCACCATCAGACTAGCGAGGCGCTAGAACTGGAAAAGACGCAGAACACAGGGAATCCGAGCCTGTCATCTCAGAGGTGACCAGCTGGTGAGCGGCAAGTGCTTCCTGAGCCGCTGAGCACTGTGACAAAACTGCAGATCGCCAGCAGGAAGCACTGATGGCAGCCAGAGTGCCCAGAACACTTCACCCCTGCCTGGTGCTGTCTACACCAGACAACACAGGACCTGGGTCTGACTCCCCTCAGCTGCTCAACAAAGATTTTTGATCAGAAGGCACTTTAAACTAAAGCGGCCCTGTTGGATACAGAAAGATTCAGGGTTCTCTAAATGCCACTGATTTTACTGAAGTTGAAAAAAAAAATCTTTTCCAAAGACTCCAAGTTGTTCTGAGACGTCCTTTAGTTCCTGAGAGGTAATCTTTTGTACTTTATGCATAATTCATTGTTGCTGAGGAATACATGAAGAAACGGCACCTTTTATACATAGGTCTCTCTGGAAGAGAACAAAACTGGAAAGAGAAAACTGCAACTTTTTTATATTGTCTACTTTTTTAAAAAAAATGATCTTAGCTAATTAATACAAGTTTTTGAGAATAAATTACATACAATGGCCACAGCAAAGTTTGTCTTTAACACGACAGTGCCTATACTCATTTAATCAGAGGTCCTCCCTACAGCCTTCTTAAAAGCACAGCGTATTTATTGAGAACACAGACAGGATGTAGTGCCTTAACCAAATGTATTTTGTGATTTTTAAAAAATATATTTAAAATGGCTCTTTTGCTCTAGTTTCACACTTAGTAGAAACTATTTCTGTATACAACGGATACTTATTTCAATAAATTTCTCAAAATGAGTTGAGAGACTGCCCTTGCTCATGTCATTTTCTAACTTGTTCTCTTGATGTAAACGACACAGGGTCTCAGCCAGGCACTTCCGTTGATCTTTCCAGAGGGGACTGGGTTGCTTGGGGGACTCTGCCCACAATTTCACTGCAGTAGGATCTGACCTTATTTTTCCTTCTGTTAGAGAGGAAATCTATTTTCCCCACTCCCTTTTTCCTGTGAGATCTTTGAGATCTTATTCTCAAAGTGTCCCAAGGAGTTTGTTTCACCAGCAGGCTTGCAAGTGGTTGGGTTTTTCCTCTCAGCAGGCCCCACCTCCACTAGGCTCAGCAGCTGCTACTTTTGCATGCACAAAGAAGTTACGTTTTCACCCATCCTTCCAATGGCCTTCAGCCATGCAGCTTTGTTTCTTGAGTCCCTGATTTTTTTTTTTTTTTTTTTTTTTGGTGGTACTGGGGATTGAACCCAGGGGTGTTCTACCTCTGAACTAGAGCCCCAGCCTTATTTTATTTTTTATTTTGAAATACAGTCTCACTAAGTTGCTGAGGCTGGCCTCAAACCTGTGATCCTCCTGTCTCAGCCTCCCAAGTACGAGGATTACAGGCATGAGCCACAACACCCAGCTCCTGATTCATTTCTGTCCTTAATGAAGGCTTCAAGCAAGTTTTTGCTACTGATCCTCTCCCCAAATAAAACTGTGACATGTCATAACCAACTCAAAGCTGCCACTCATAGGCCTTCCCTTTTTGTCCTCAGATCTTACCTGGTGGCTCCTAGTGCCAATTAGCAGGACAAAGTAGGACAGAAAATGTGTTTGTAAATGCATGAAGATATAAGTAGTGCTGAGGGAGTATGCCGAACTGTTCAGTACAGTGTGAAAAAATCCTGGAAAAACATATGTAAGTGATTTGGTCAAATGATGGTAGATCTTCTAAATATATTAACATTTTTATCCCCCTCCTGGTGTTGGGGATTGAACCCAAGGTACTTTACCACTGAGCTGCACCCTATCCCTTTTTACTTTGAGTCAGTTAAAGTTTGCATATAGAATGTGCCCTGGAAAGCTCATGAATTGGCAACGTACCAATGTTCAGAGGTAAAATAACTGAATCACGTCTATAACCATATCAGTGAATTAATCCACTGATGGGTTAGTAATTTATTGTTTCTTGTTGTCTTTTGGTACTAGGAATCGAACCCAGTTTCCACTGTTGTTTTATATCCACTATCTGCAACAAAACTTAAAAATTACCAATTCAAAGTTACCCATCAGCCAGGCATGGTGGCACATGCTTGTAATCCCAGTACTTGGGAGGCTGAGACAGGAGGATCACAGGTTCCAGGACAGCCTTAGCAAGTAGTAAGATTCTCATCAACCTAGTGAGACCTTGTTTCAAAATAAAAAAAAGAAAATAGGACTGGGGATTTAGCTTGCAGGTAGAATGCCCCTGGGTTCCATCCCTAGTACCTCCCCCCCACACACACACACACATTACCCATCTAGGGGGAGCTGGGCATGGTAAGTAGCACTCTTTATCAAGTGGAATTTAACTTAGGGAATCCAACTGAGCAGCCTTGCAAGCCTGTTCACATAAACCACGCACATGTGCTGCTCACACTACCAGCATGCCCCCATTCCCATTTGAGCACTGCCCTTTACTCAGCAAATATCCATGGCTCCATGTCATCAGCTGGCCATGTTCTTTTTTGTTTGTCCAGCACCCTTCCCCATAATACCTAACTTCCTTTGAATGAGTTACATCTCTCTTTCTGCATTTTGTCTTGATGGTCAGTAAACCCAGAAACTTGCTCTCAAACCAATTTATCTAAAGAGTTCCTGGAGATGTCTTCTTTCTTGAATGGGGTCAGTTCATTTAATCCAATAGAGGAATAAACCTACCGAGCAATTTCTGCTAAAACTTTCTGGGGCTTTCAAGTTCCTATCCTGTCAGACTCTTTAGCTTCCCTCTGATCTTATGATCTCCCCATATCCTTCAAATAAGTTTGTTATTCCCTAGGTTAGCTAGAGTTGATTGTTTCCAACAGAATCCTAACTGGCGTCCTTTTTAAGTTTATGATTATGGCCCAATAGACCCTCATCTTCCCTAGACGTACCTGCAAAGGACTTTGTTTTACTGGATGATAGATACAGCCATCCCTTTCTTGGATATTTCAGTCAATCTTATACTTTCTTGAATCTGCATCTTCAGAACAATGTGGTATCCACCACTGTGTTCTATTCTGAGCTGCAAGTTTGCATGTCCGTAATTATTTCAATATCTTGGCTTTTGTTTTCAAACTGGCTCACAACCTGTGTCCCTGGGATGCATCTCACACCTAACACTAACATTCACTGGAATTTATTTCAAAGCATAAAAGCTACTGTCCAGAAGCACCAAAAGTAGCAAATATTAGACAACCCCATGCACAAAAATACTCCCACTTCAGTGTTTCAGTAATGAGACTGTTATGGACCATTAATATGGGCAGTATTTACATCAGTGTTAGTAGGATGTCTTGTTTGTACTCATGTTGCTAAATGATTTCATGTTTGAAGTCACTTGCCTATGATGTCTGCTTTATATATGCCAGTTGTATTTCAGTAATTCAGTTAGGAGACCATATTTCATAAGATTCAAGTTCTACTGAATAAGACTTCAGGAACATGATGACTTGCACAGTTTTTCCCCCTGTTCACATTAAGAGGTTTAACTTTTGAAAAGTTATGATGAACAAATCTACAACAAATTTAATAATGGAGGCCTATGGAGATTTGTTAGTACTAGATGGAAAGATTCTATGCCTTTATTTGGGGCACCCAGTTGGTGCTGAAGTTTTTAGTCATGCAGGTTATATCCTCAGTGTGTCTGAATTCTATTCAATATTCTGATTTTAAGAGAAGCTAAAAAAATTATAAAACATACATTATCCAATTTATTTTCCTTATCCAGAAGAATGCTGTAACATTTATCTACAAACAACACAACTCCAGAAAGAAATTCTTACCAACAAGATGCTGCTGTCAAATAAACACAGCCAAGGCTCGAGGCATCTTCATATAGCATCAAACCTCTAAGTTACAGTACTAAGTAATGTTAGATTATTATGGTCTATATAGAGTATTTAGGTTACCCCAGCTCTGCTCTTAATAACGGGAGTTTTGGGTCTATCAGCAGGTGGGGGCTGGATGAGACAGAAAGGAGAAAAACAGTGAAGACAATACTGGGTTGATTCAAACATTTCAGTTTCTAACCCCTATTTAAAAAGGCATGGGAAAATCAAGAGACATACCAGACTTATCAGAAGTTGTTTACAACAATGAGGCTTTCCGAGAGAAACATCACATAGGAGTAAACAATAACTTTGTGGTAGGCACTGGGCCGAGCACCTTACATGAATTCTCATCATCTAACCCCCTACATGGGTGCCACTATTGCCCCATTTTACAGATGAGAAACTGAGGCTCAAATAAGCTAACCAGCCAGCTGTGGTGCATGCTTGTAGTCCCAGCTGCTCAGGAGGCTGAGGCAGCAGGATCACTTGAGCCCAGGAATTCAAGGACAGCCTGGGCAACAAAGAGACCTAGCCTCAAAACAATAACAAAGTCTGATTCTAGAGCCAGTACTCTTTAGTGTAAGTCTGATTCTAGATCCAGTGCTCTTAAGTATAAATGGGATATTTTAGAACCTAGGATCTGACTACCAATGTGAAACGCATATCTAAATCAGAAAGATATTACATAACACTGAAAGTTCTTTAGTCACAGTAAAATAGTTTCTTCATTTACTTTATAGTCTTAACACACCTAAAGGAGTCATGGTTGCCAGGATTAGTATATTTATCTGGTTTCATTTGATGATTAAAACCATGAAAAATTCAGTAACTAAAATTGGATTTTCTGAATTTAAGAGAAGATAAAAGAAAGGATATGAAGAATACATCACCACTTATTTCAAATCAATGTACTATCAGATAAAAATTAAATGATAACTGAAATTCATATAAAAACAGAATGATCAGATACTAAAATGAATGCTATAAAAGAAGTTTCCATTCCAAGATAAAAACTGCCCAAACACTCATTTTATAAACCAAAAACCCCCCACAAAATTTAAGATAACTGAAAAAGACAAAGGATTAAGTGGAGAAAAACCAATAAAGAGGGACCCCTTTATTACATATTTATAAAATAATAGTATAATTTATATTAAAATGGGACAAAATTTTTTATTTTTGGTATCTTATATTTTGCATTCATTTTTTCCATCATCTTTACAATCTTTTTTAAGTGGCTTTTTGCTGTCCAATGTGTTCTCTTGCAACCGCTACCCCACCAAAGTACACATGAATGAATAAACTAGCCAATAGGTTTTTGTGACACACATTATCAGAGAAATTAAATTAATCCAATAACTAAGAATAAAGATTGAGCTTTCAAAGAAATATAAAAACAAAAGCATCTGAAACATAATTTGATCTTTCTGCTGATTCAGAAAGCACCTAAAGACGGTGTCGTGCCACTCTCCTCAGGCTGTGTGTTTAGGTGCCTGCAACAGAATTCTGCTTAGCGGAATTTTGGGGGGGGGGTCTTATACGTAGTTCACAGAGTATGAAATAACTACAGATATAATACAGGAATTTTGATGTGTACATCTATACTCAATGAGGCCACAATTGATAATATGCTGAGAAATTTTCAAAAATTAAAGTTACAAAATGAGTATTTTCAACACATTTAGTAATGGCTACTTATTTTAAACTATCACTTCATTTTTGGTGACCAATTGTATTTGACCATAATTAAAGAACAAGTAACTTTTAAATAACATTTAAAAAACATGGTTACAATACAACTATCTGTTACACTGAAAGTCCTGTACAGGTATTAAAGGACACTGAGGTTTTTTTTCAAACCTACTTTTTGTAAAGGCTTTCAATCTACCTTAATGTAAATCAATTTAAAACTTAAAGAAAAGTCTATCCACATGCTTGCAGAGTTGAGATCAGCGTTATCACATGTCTGCCTAACAACAAGCATTCCTGCTCATCACTGAGCCAGTATTATCTGATTATCCCGACAACCATTATCACAGAGCCACATGTATATATTCAGATATGACTGATTCGACTAATCAACTGCAGACACAGAAATGCTCAACTTAAGAAGGCTAAAACAAAGGACAACTAGAAATGGCTGAATCACTGTACCTGTTAGACGCAACCTTAAATCTGAATTTTGCTATATACTATTTGGTACTTTTGGATTCAGTAGTTGGGGTAAAAAAAAGTTTCCGTATTCAAACATATCTATAGAATGTCAATAAAAAATGTGTGAATATATACATTTAATATACACACATACATATACACACACATACACGCATACTCACATGTCTAGGAACCAGCACCTAACCACATTCCCATTTCTCACTAATGACCCAATGAATCAATTATTACTTTAAGACCAGCTTAGATTCTATAAGGCTATAACAAATATGGCTAAAGAGGTCGAACACAAGCACCCACACTTGGGCTGGATTAAATTGTTCCTCCTCATGATTTCTGACAAGTAGTAATACCATTTACATAACAACTATACCTCAATAACTTAGAATTCAGAGTATAAAACCATGAATATGGAACCTCCCTCACTGTTTTAACAGCACTCTTTCCCTCCTTCCACTCCCACTGACTGATAAAAGGGCACACCAAGCTAGACCACTGAACTGTACAAATGATCTTTACTCTTAGTCTAAACAAACATGAGTTAAAACATTCTGAAATGCTGCGTCCTTTGATTTCTTCATCTTTTCAATTGCACGATGCAGGTCCTGCTGTTGCACAGGCCGAATTTCATCTTCATCATGACTAAAACACAAGCAAAACCACCAAATAGTCAAATAACTTTATAATACATCTTCCTAAAATATTTTAGCAAGATTTATTCTTTCAGGAATTACCTATGCATATATAAGTCATGAGAAATGTTTAAAAAGCACTGACTGTTAAGGGGTAGGAAATTAAAACACTGGCTACAATAAAATACTACACACCAAGAACAAAAAGTACAGAATATAACCATAGGGTGAAAATGTTATCCAGTGTAAAACAAAATTAAGTATATTATGCCTTCTCTGTAATTCAAAGATACTTATGGGAAAACATTCAGCAAAAGTTAATGATAACCAAAGTCTATTAGCCAGAATTTTCATATTCAGATATAAAATTTTCAAGGCTTTGAGGCAGGAGAAAACAAGTCTTTCATTATTGACATAATTTACTTAAGCAAAATTTATATACAAATTGATATTTCTCCATCATTTAGACAACAGAAAAGACCTCTGGGGTTTTTGTTTGTTTGTTTTATGGTACTGGGGACTGAACCCAGGGCCTCTAGCTCTCCTACTGACCTATATCCCCTGCCCAAAACAAGGCCTTTGAAAGACAGATTCTTGGCTACAGAGGTCAAAAGCATTCCCAACTCACTGAAGTAGATAAATTACTATGGTGACGAATAAATGGAATGAACTACTCCACATGGGGTTTGAGGGAGCATTATCGATGGGACCAGAACCAGTGCATACATAGCTACTGGCTAGGTTTCATGCAAACTTTTCTATACCAAAAAAATGTTTCTGAAGAACTATGCTATGGCAACACACTCTAATTAAGTACATGAATACCCCAGGTAAGTGAGGATCACTTAGAGTAAAAACCTCAAGGAGTGGAGAATGAGAAACAAAGGGGCAAGAGTTTGAGAACTCATTTACCACAACCCTCCACAGCACACTGGTTTACTAAGTAAGCGTCACAGTCTGTGAGAGGTCTGCTATTCTGAAAAGAAATGCAGTGTTGTACTGGTTCAAGGCAAGTGGACTTTTGGGAAACTTCCTTAAAGGACAGGGCTCATAAGGGCTGATTTTTTCCAATCTACTAGTGTTTTTGCTGAAATAAGTATGGTACAAAATTGATTTCTCAAGTCCATCATACTTTGGAACTGGCTTCAAGTAAAACTTGCTTTAGTGACAAATGGTTTGTTTAGTAAATGTATTATGTTAACAAGTTGAAAACTAGTCCTTAGGTCCCCACACCCCTTTCATTTACAGGTGGAATTTCTGGAAGACAAAGATACTCATTTCTATATATAATGGAATCTGAGATGCAGAAGCAATCTAGGGATGCTAGAGAACCCTGTTTTCTTAACAGATGTGGGTTTCTGACAGATCCTGGGTTTCTGTCAGCTTTCTATGACCCATTCCAAGGATGACAAGTAGAAATTGAGCTTCTTTCCCCTTTCATTCTAGAACTTCCTTACATTATCAGAATTCCCCTTCAGAAAGATGGCAGTTAGGGGAGGTCTGCTAATTTAAATTTACCTTTTATTTCACAAGCAGGGGTGCTATTATAAAGCAAAATTAAAAAAAAAAACTTTCTAAAAGTTCTAAAAGATTTGACAAATACTACAGAACAAGTCTAAATATACATACCTTTCTTCTGATGTAGAATTAACATATTCCCTGACACAGAGCAGAGCAGCATCTCGACACATTTCTTTTAGGTCACTTCCTGAAAACCCATCAGTTTCCTGGGCAACTTCTAGCAGGTCTACATGCCTATCCACCTTAAATAAACATGAAACATGCTTAAGAAAACAACATGAAACATACGGCAAAGGATACTTCCAAACATCTGTCTTGGAGTTAAAGAAGGTTAAGCATATTATAATCACATGAGAGAAAAAAACTTTAAAAAATGTTTTTGTTTTTTTTTTTGCGGTACCGGGGATTGAACCCAGGGGCGTTCTACCTCCACGCTACACCCCCGGCCCTATTTTTTTATACTTTATTTTGAAACCGGGTCTCACGAAGTTGCAGAGGGCCTCACTAAGTAGAGAGAGAGAGAGAGAGAGAGAGAGAGAGAGAGAGAGAGGGAGGGAGGGAGGGAGAGAGAGAGAGTTGAGGCTGGCCGCGAACCCGGATCCTCCGGTCTCTGCCTCCCAAAGTACTGGGATTACAAGCGTGCACCACCACGCCGGGCATTAAAAAATGTTTTCAGTTTCTAGAAAATTTTCTTAATCATAAAAGCTTAGACATTTGAAAACTAGTTTTTACTGTCTGTCATGACTGGAATGGAAGCAAGTCTTACTGGATACACAGTGGAATGATGGGGAAGAACAGACATTCAAACACCTATTGGGTTCACTTTGGTAACTCCCAGGAAGATCCTGAGTTGACACTTCCTAAGGGTGCAGTCGAGCCAAATAACAGGCTTGGGAGAATACAATCATCATACTGAATTTATGTAGAGATTAAAAAGAGAAAATCAACAAAAAAAGCATATTTATTACTATCATCTATTAAATGATTCTTATGTCTCATTCACTACGCTAAGCACTTTATATGTATTATTCTCATTTAATCCTGTCCAGTAAGTACTATCCATTTTCTGATAAGAATCATTAGACTTGGAGAAGTTAACAAGGTCACAGATCCAGTATTGGAACACAGTGTGGTAGAGACCCAACAATATTTGACCCCTACATGTAGCTAACCATGTATAATAACATTCACTTCCCCCATTGATTTGAAATGCTGCCCTTTATTAGTTACTCAATTTCCTTCTGTGAAGACTCAGTGTTTAAGTGGAAGTGAGACAACAGGGGGTCTACTACCAGCTCTGCAACTGTGATCTCGAAGGACAATGCTCTCATTCCTAAAGGTGAGAGCTAAATGAGAAATCACATATTCTTTGATAACTGAAGCTACAAGACATGAGTTGTACAAGCAGAACTGATAAGAAAAGAAAATGGTAAACATATAGATAAATCTAAATAAGCTTTACAGTAATAATAATCATTTAATTTGGGGTATAGAAACATAGTGGAGCCAAAATAAGAACAGGAGACATCTATATTAAGGCATTCTTTTTTTTTTTTTTAATTGAAGATGGGGTTTCACTATGTTGCCCAGGCTGGCCTTGAATTCCTTACGCTCTTGCCTTAGCCTCCCAAGTAGCTGGGACTATAGACGTGCGCCACCATGCCTAGCCATTAAGGCATTCTAAGATCTTACAATTACAGCAACGGAAAGCGATATTATTAATTAGACTTTATGCATACACATCAAATTGGGAAAAATTCCCAATAAAAGTGGGAAAAATATTTTCAAATCATATGGACAAAGGGCAAATCTCCCTATAATAATACATCTAGTTCCTAAAATTCTTCATGAAAAATGACACTGCAATAGAAAAATAAGCCAAGAACATGGACATGCATTTCACAGAAAAAATGTTCAAATGACTCTTAAAAATATATAGTAATACTCATTTCATTTCTACAAAATGCAAATTAAAATTTTAATGATAACCATTTTCTACCTATCGTGTTGGCACAAAGTTCTATAATGTTCTGCTGGCAAGGCTATAAGGAAAGAAGTAGCAGTGCGCATGACTTATTAACATGGTTCACGTGAAAACAGAGAGGAATAACAGTATATTCTTTTTTTTTTTTTTTTTTGCGGTACCGGGGATTGAACCCAGGGGCGTTCTACCTCCACGCTACACCCCCAGCCCTATTTTTTTATTCTTTATTTTGAAACCGGATCTCACGAAGTTGCGGAGCGCCTCACTAGGTAGAGAGAGAGAGAGAGAGAGAGAGAGAGAGAGCGAGCGCTGAGGCTGGCCGCGAACCTGGATCCTCCAATCTCCACCTCCCAAAGTACTGGGATTACAAGCGTGCGCCACCACGCCCGGCCCCAATAACAGTATATTCTAATTTGCTTGTATAGGCATAGTGCCAATCTGAAGGTACAGAAGTTGTATAAGGGAGGAAGGTTTTTCCCTGTATATCATTTAATATACATATTTTAATGTTTGAACACCATAATTAAACATTAAACTTTTTAATGTTTAATATGACTATATTATCTGTTTTTTTAAAAACTTTAACCACAAATGCTATTGAAGATTTTGATTATCATTCCTTCTTAAATTTAAATTTCAACTTCAAACAGTATTGCAAGTAAAAACAAGACAAAAATATCAATTTTTTACAAAAAAATAAATGCTCTTATATAACCATAGAATAGTCTGAAAAGTATCAAAGTATTTTCATCTGTAGATACAAAAACATATAGCTCTTTAAAAACTTATGCACATCATTTAAATAGTTCAAAGTTACTGAGTTACATGAGCAGTCTAGAGTTTTACAGTAATTTAGGTCAAGTTCAAGGCTACATTAATCTGACATTCCTCCTATTTCTCTCTAAAATGACTTTATAAATATATTGTGAGGAAAAATATTAATTTTCTACTTACATTTTCATTTTTCAAGATAAGCTTCAAGATTGCTTCTCTTTGTTTTAGAGCCTAAAACAGAAAAATTTTCAATTAGCATTTTTTTTAAAAAAGGTAAGAACCAACTAGTTTTCCTGCTATTTCTTCTGTTATAAACTACCTGATGGATGACACTTATACCAAATGACAAAACCTCTAATAGAGGTCAAAGCAAGATGTTGATTTGAGACTCTACAGTAATTGTCTATGGTTGTCCCACTGAATTCCATTGCTTCTTCTGTATCCCCAATGCCTAGCATAATGTCTGGAAAGTAATATGCCCTTAACATTCACTAAATGAGTGAACAAATACCAAAGATTACAATGTCATTCCTACATAGCTTTGCAATTTTCATTTTTTTCTTCTTTTACTAAACTTATGAAAATCGCCAGTGCTATTAAGATTTTTTACCAGTAATTGGAAGACATGGCAACAATACCCCCTTAGTTCTTCCATTTCAAATAAAACTTCCATGTTCACTAATATTAAGTGAATTTTTATGCAGTGTCAATGATTTCCTACCAGGGGTGCTTCATGTTACACCAGATAATAGAAATGATATTTGACTCTTTTTATAAAATATACATACAGAAAATGTAGATTTTTCTAAAAAATTATGGCCAAACTCATCCTTATTTCTCCAACCCTTGATAAAACAGAGTGGATTACAGCAAATTACCTAAAATCAAATTACCTGAAAAGCAAAATCAAACTACTATTTCTATAATTCAAATGTGTTACACAGAAAGGTTAATTTGGTATATTATACAATCACCAATAACTACTTATTGTTAATAAGCATTTTACTTGGAGAGGAGTTTAATTAACCTTTATTATTAGGGTTAATAATACACTTTGACATTGTAGTTACACAAGAAAAAAATTACCCTCTAATGTATGTGTGCGCTCACTAAGAACAGAATGAAAAGGAGGTGGCAATCTAATTCTTATGTCAACCACATACAAATTCATAACAAATTTGATGAAACCTGACACAACTCATTTGATAACACAATATATTAAATTTACAACTTTAATAAAGGCTACTTTCCATGTTGTACCCTATGTTCTATACCACTGTACATCAACTCTTTTTTTCTATTGGACTACACGATTTTTTTTGTGGTACTAGGGATTGAACCCAGGGGCATTCTACCTCTGAGCTACACTCCCAGCTCTTATTTTTTTAAACAGGGTCTTGCTAGGTTGCTGAAAGTCTTGCTAAGTTTCTGAGGCTAGTCTTGAACTTGCAATCCTCCTGTCTCAGCCTCCCAAGTACTGGGATTACAGGCATGCATCACCATGCCCAGCTACAAAATATTTTTCTAGTATCTGATATGTACTATACATCAAAATCTTAGCTGCCTATTAGTCTACAACTGAATTACTGATAAAGATCACTAATCTTGGGGTTCAGAATAATGGAGGAAAACTAATTTTCTTTAAAATGTCCTAATGTCATGCTTACAGAAATATATTAAGTTGCTGTGTGAAGCACACAGAGTTCATCTAAACTTGGCAGCGGTGTACCTTATCACCATCTAATTTCCTTGGTGCTCTAACTAAACTACCTCTAAGACTCACCCATGGAACTCTTATTTCCATACCTTCTTGCCTTTGTTCATTCTGGCAGGAAAGCCTTGTCTCATTTGCCTGTCAAATTCCTACCATCCTTCGAGGCCTAACTGGATTCTGTAAACCCCACTGAGTCCACAGACAGAACTACTTGCTTTCATCATCATCTCAGGTTCTCAAAGTTCTTTAAACATACCTTTGTTAAGCATATTTTACATTATTTATGTGTCTGCTTCCCCTGCAACACAGAATTCTTTAAGGGCCAAGTTCCCTCCTCTGGAGCCAGTGAGTGTCTGGCACATATTAATGCTCACTAAGTATTAGTCATACTTAATGCAATTTATAGTCTCCTATATTAAGTTAAAAAATCTCTTCACTGATTTATAAAGTAATTTTCAAACACAGTGACTAAGTATGTGCACATCCTCAGAGGAATCAGAGATTCTAATTGTAGCAAACAGTTTATCAGAATAATTTTATACAGAGGTTACAGCATTGATCAGACCATGTTTACTGCCACAAGCTGATCTGATAAGTTTTTGGGATATAAATGGGACAAATAATTTTTAGCCAAAGATTATAAATGGAATTATATTTTATTCTCAAACCTGAAAAGAATGACAAACTAAAAGTTCTTCTTAATGGCTATAAATGTAAGATGCTAATTGTATGGAACATACCCTCTACCATGGAAACCTATTCTTTTCTTCACTCTGAAGGCAGACAAAATTCAAGGTTATTTAAGAAGTCAATCATCTACTTGAGAGTACTTCTTGCAAATGCTCTACCACTGAGCTACATTCCCAGCCCCTGAGGGTATTTTTTAACTAAGAGAAAGAATGCTAGAGCCAGGTGTGGTGGCGCACGCTTGTAATCCCAGTACTTGGGAGGCTGAGACAGGAGGATCCTAGGTTCATGGCCAGCCTCAGCTACTTAGTGAGGCCCTCTGCAACTTAGTGACACCCTGTTTCAAAATAAAAAATAAAATAGGACTGGGGTTATAGCTCAGAGGTAGAATGCCTTTGGGTTCAATCCCTAGTACCACCAAAAAAAAAAAAAAAAAAAAAAGAGAGAGAGAGAGAGAGAAATGTTAGAAAGAAGGCAGTAATGGTTCAACACCACCCACACATTTGCATTCTTAAGTTTAGTATCCTAGCTTCAGGAATCAGCACCTGGTCAGAGAAAAGCACTGATTACATCTACCAATAATTAATCAAATCCCAGTTGTTCTTCATGCTAGACCTTCAGAATAAAACAATCCTTTAACCTCAATTTCCCCAATTTTATTCTATGCTAATTCAAAACTATAATTTAGATTTTTTAAATGTATCTTCCTAAAGTAAATCACTAAAACATCTAGGCAAATTTTAGGTAATTACATTCTTGGAAGAGAAGCAAAAACACTGATCTTAGGATAAAAATAAGAAAAAAGCGAAGAAGAGAGTGGAAAGGACAAAGGAGCCATTGTAGGGTTTCCTGCTCCATTTCTTCCCTGTCTGCCATAGATAAATCCTATGAAATAAAATCATCCCTTCTTAAAAATCACAAAGACCTGTTAAAAAGGTGACTATTCAGCTATTCATAATACAATCAAGACCACTCACAGGCTGGTTGATATGAAATCTTGTAGGCATTCTTCTCATTATAGCTGAGTCAAGGTCCTGAGGACGATTAGTAGCGCCCATCACTATGACCTAAATACATAAACACAACACAAGGTATTAAATATATCAGTAATGCTCCTTGAGATCATTATTACTAGGACTTAAAAGATAACAAAAATTAAGTGGCTTTTAAACTAAATCCTGTATGAGGGACCAAATTTTAATCTAGTATTATGCAAATATCTATAGATAAAATTGAAGTTAATCCTAAATAAATAGAGTAATAGCAAATCTGGAAAGACTAATTTACTTCATTTAATTTCTAGTAACTAAAATATACACTGTTCAGTTCCGAGTACAATGATAAAGAATTATAAAGATTTTTAGAGGATTATTATATTTTACAAAATATGGTTACTTTAAATATAATTTGGGAGTACATGTGGGAAGGACACATCCTTTAATCATGTTATGAAGAGAGTATTTCACCTTAAGTCTGAAGATTCTGGCAATAGTAGTCTATATACATCAGTGTTTTTTCTCTAAACGTCACATCATCATCTCATTGCACTACCAGCACTGCAAGTGGTATCTTCTCAAACCCAAATCAAACCTCAAGTAATCCAACTTCAAACAAAAGTAAAATAGTAAAATAAACATCAAAATGCTGAGTAGGGGCTGGGTAGAGCGCTTGCCTAGCATGTGTGAGACCCTGGGTTCCATCCCCAGGAGGGGGGAAATGATTTTTAAAAAACAAAGAAAAAAAAAAGCTGATGGCCCTTTGCTGAGCTGGCCTTGAACCTGCGATCCTCCTGTCTTAGCCTCCCAAGTACTAGGATTACAGGCATGCGCCACGATGCCTGGCCTATGTTATTTATTTATAAAGGATGAAAAAAGAAAAAACAAATTTAAAAATCAACACAAATGAAAAAAATATTCAAAAGAACATCTCTGAAGGACACCAATATCACAGTATAACCCAATACAATCAGTAATAATAATACATCTCCTATCCAAAATGAAATTTACTGATATTATATGAAAACATATTTCTCTAAAATTATTTCTGCCTAAGAGGTTTCAAATTTCTGAAATATAACTCCAGGGCAAGTTAAAATATCTACCAAATCTTATATTCTACTTCTACTTTTTTTTTGGTGGTACTGGGGATTGAACCCTGGGGCATTGTACCTCTGAGCTACACCCCCAGCCCTATTTTATTATTTTTTATTTGTAAACAGGGTCTCACTAAGTTGCTGAGAGCCTCACTAAGTTGCTGAAGCTGGCCTCGAACCTGTGATCTTTCTGTCTCAGCCTCCTAAGTACTAGGATTACAGGTGTGCGCCACCACACCCAGCTTACTTCTATTCTTTACATTTAATGATATTCAGAGCCTCAGAACCAAATTACTTGTGCGACTGCGTGCATATGTGTGTGTGTGTGTGTGTGTGTGTGTGTGTTACTGAGGATGGAACCCAGGGGCATTCTACCTCTGAGCTACTCCCCCAGACCAATTTTATTATTTTATTTTGAAACAGGGTCTCACTAAGTAGCTGAAGCTGGCCCCAAACCTAAGATCCTCCTGCCTCAGCCTCCCAGGTACTGGGATTACAAGCATGCGCCACCACGCCCAGCTACCAAATTACTTTTAATTAACTGAGAGTCCACCACCTAAAGGAAGAAAACATATGTACAAATACAAATTTGAGAAATGTTAGTTCCACAATGTAATGCAGTAAGGAATTTTGGTTAGGAGTCAAAGAGAAGAGAAAGAACAAAAAAAAAAAAAAAAAGAATTACATACAGAACACCCACAGATACTAGTCCCGTCCTCTTCCTTGGCATAGTGATTCTGAAAATCCCCAGGAGAGGCTTTACCCTGGCTTTTCTCTTCTCCAATGCATCTGTTAACATGTTGTTAAACATGAAGCCCTCAAAATGGATGACTTATACAAACTACATTCTTTCAGATCCTTATCACTTAATGATAAGTATAAAAATTATGGAAAAAACGTTTATACAAAAGTATTAATAAGTAGCCCACCAAATTTTCCATGAGTAACGAAACCACACATGTTTAGGGCAACACAAGTTTTGCTCAAATACCTGGCAGCTATGGTCAGTATCCAATCCGTCCCAGAGACTCATAAACTGAGCTTTCATCATGGCTGTAGCTTCATGGTCAGAGCTTGAACGGTTTCGCAGAAAGGAGTCTAAAAGGAAAAGGTCCTTAACAAATTAATAATGAATTATTTACTGTTTATGTAATTTAAAATCATTTAATTAAAAGCTGACAGCTTTATGAATGATTAAAAGGAAGGGGGGGCTACCTATGTACTTTCACACATTATTCTACATCATAATCCTGGCATATTATTAAACAAATTAAAACAATTCATAATTTTCATTTCTTTCCTAACAATACATTCATGCCAATATATAGAAGAGAAACGAATGATTTGGAACTGAGAGGCTGGAATGTGCCAAGCAGAGTCTTGGAGGAAAGCCGTCATGCTTCCCCAGCCCTTGTAGGTGGTGACAACTCCACATGTCCTTACTTAGAGATCACAACATTTTCCCTTACATACTTTCCTGATAATAAAAGGAAAATGACAGGAAAATGCCTAAAATACTATTAAGTGGGAAAATGTAGTAAAGAGTTTAAGATACACATGCTAGCAAGCATGTATATGTATACTATACATGGTAGAAAAGCCTTTCCATAAGGAAACAACACCAAAATGCTAGGAACTTTGGTTATCTCCACCATGTGAGGTCCTGGGAAATATTTCCTGCCTAAGAAATAAAAAAGAAAAGGGCCATGGAGGGATGGAGAGTGTCGCTCTCAGGCGTGAGGTCTACATTTGTAGCATCATTTAGCTTAAAAGCACTCAAAACTGAAAAAATATCATAAAAAGTGGTCCTCTGTGAGTGGATTCCTGAAGCACTAAACAGATCTTCTTAGGTGACACAGAGTTCTCATGTAAAAACAAGCCTACACCTATCTAGTGCTATAAATGACCCAGGGAACAAACCACTAGGAAAGAGAGTCAACAACATAAAGGAGAATTAGAATTTCTGACAAAAGAGCAATCCAAAGGCATATGTTAAAATTTTGAAGAATATAAAATGGATTGGAATTTTACAAAAGAGCAAGCCACAGTGAAAAAAGGATAAATTTTTAAAAGTACCAAACAGAACTTATAAAGTCCAAATGTAATCAAGAGAATATAAACCCAATGATTGAGAGATTAAACACAGCCAAGCAAACAATTACTCTTTATAACTTACACAAAGTTGGAGTAATTTTTAGTTGCACTATTATTTTATATACTAGCAAGAAATTTAAAATGCTGCCAATTAAACAATAATGTTTAAAGACTAAAAAAGAATGCCAATTAAATTATAGCATGCTATTGCAATTTCAGGGATGTGAATGTAAAAAACAAAACAGGAGGTCTGAGAAGTGATGAAATATAAGAAAACTAGATGAAAGAAGTGTGGAAATGACTCAAAATTAAGTAGAGAGATGAGGATTTTTTTGGTTTGTTTTGTTTTTAGTGGAAGCCTTGTAATATTCAAAAATAGTGGCTGAGAAATTTTTCAGAATAAATGAAAGCCATGAATCATCAGATTAAAAACCACAGTGAGGCTTAACAGGATAAATACAAATGCAGACAGAGAAAAATCAAATAAAAAAATCTAATACCAACTTGAGAGAAAAGATACATTGATTGTTTCGAAATATAAAGCAATAAGCAGAATACTCAAAAGCAACAAGAAAGAACAGAAGTCAATGAAAGGGTAACTTCAAAATGCTGAGGGAAAGTAATTCTGTATCATTTAAGAGATAAGGTAGGATAAACACTTTCCTACAAGGATAGGAAGAATTCACTCTTTACAACCTTTGCTGAAAGAACTTAAAAAGACTTCAGTAAGAAGGAAATTAAATCCAGAAAAGGCAGGATCCAAGAAGCAATGGTAAACAAAAAACTGACACAAATGGGAATCTGAACAAGCAATGCCAGAGTAAAATAACAATAACTAGCCAGGCATGGTGGCGCACGCCTGTAATCCAGTACTTAGGAGGCCGAGACAGGAGGAGCGCAGGTTCCAGGACAGCATCAATGAGTAGCAACACTCTCAGCAACCTAGCCAGACCCTGTTTCAAAACAAAAACATAAAAAGGGCTGGGGGTGTAGCTCAGAGGTAGAATGCCCCTGGGTTCAATCCTCAATCCCCTCCCCACCACACACACAAAACAATAACTAATATGCAAGCTACAAAAAAAGAAAAACAAAATGCTGGACAACACGTAAAGATGAGGGAAATTATTAATATGTAAGAGTTCTAAGGTCCCTGTATTATTTGGGAAGAGAGATGATGATTAACTTTAGATTTTTAAAACAAGTAAGTACACTAAATGTTTCAGTAGAAGAAAAAGAAAATATAACTTCTAAACCTGTAGCAGGGAAAAGGGAATTAAAAAAAAAAGCCCACCAGATTGCTAAATAAAAAGCACAAAATTATATATTGGAAATAAATCTGAATACATCAGCTATCATAATAAAGGCAAATTAACTTACTACCCAGTTAAAGAGAAGTTAAAATTATTTAAAAATCCAGCTATATACTTTTGTTCAATATGTACATCAAAATCCCCAAATACATAAGAGTATAAACTAGTAGGATATACAAAGCAAATAATAACGAAAACAAACTTATATTATACACCTATCTGTGTGTGTGTGTGTGTGTGTGTGTGTGTGTGTCTATATATCCACTCCCCACCCAGTACTAGGGATTGAATTCAGGGTCTTGCACTAGAGTTAAGCAAGTTCTCTATCACTGAGCTACATCCCAAGCTTTTTTTTTCTACCTCCAAGCTATACCCTCGGCATCCCCCTTTAAAAATTTTTTTTAGCCGGGTGTGGTGGCGCACGCTTGTAATCCCAGTACTTGGGAGGCTGAGACAGGAGGATTGCAGGTTCAAGACAGCCTCAGCAACTTAGCGAGGCCCTCCACAACTTAGTGAGACCCTGTTTCAAATAAGAAATAAAGTCGGGCTGGGGTTATAGCTCAGAGGTAGAATGCCTCTGGGTTCAGTCCCCAGTACCACACACACAAAAAAAAAATTAAGGACTTTTATTGGTGCATTACAGTCTCACATCATGATGTAGTTCATAGTGATAGTGACATACATGCACATAGCACTTGGTGGGCTTTCCCCCAGTTCCATCCTTATTCCCCCCATTCCCGATACAAGATACTGAGATTGGCATTGGTGTTCTCACATAAGTACATAACATCTGTGGAAGTGTTTCCCTCATTTATTCTCCCTCTCCTCCGCTCCCCCCTCCCCTAGTTTAGGGGTTTAACTAAGTTGCTGGGGCTGGCCTCAAACATGTGATCCTTTTGAAGTAGTGGGATTATAGGCATTACCACCATGCCTGGCTCATTTGTTTTTTGAGACTGGGGCTTGCTAAATTGCCCAGGTTGACCTCAAATTTGCAGTCCTTCCAGTCTCAGCCTCATGAGTAGCTGGGATTATAGGCAACCACCGCCGTGCCCAGCTTTCTATTTTATATAGCCCAGCATACTACAGAGAATTCAAATCTACAGTAATTAAGTAAAGCTACACACACACAAACATACACACAGTTATAGTAATTAAGTAAAGCTATACATATATATGAATTCATTGTGCCAGGAAAAGAACAAAAATTTTGATGATCCACAAAATATGGACTCCACTAATGTAAGTTATGACATATAAGGAAGGAGGGTCTATTTTATAAATTAGCTGTCTAAATGAAAAAGAATGAAATTAGATTTCTACCTCAAATCAAACATAAAAAAATTGAAAAGAGTATTTATGGGGATACTGAAGGTATTTGTAAACCAGATACAAAAAGCATAAATCATAGAAGAAAAATACTGATAAAGGTGACTATATTGGTATTTAAATCACCATAAACCTGGACGTGGTGGCACACACCTGTAATCCCAGTACTTGGGAAGCTGAGACAGGATAACAGGTTCGAGGACAGCCTCAGCAAGTAGTGAGACTCATCAACATAGTGAGACCTTATTTCAAAAACTAAAATTAAATAGGGCTGGGGGTGTAGCTTGGAGGTAGAATACCCCTGGGTTCAATCCCCAGTACCACGAACAAAACAAAAAACTCTGTAAAGAAACTATCATAAACAAAATGAGAAGATAAGCTAGCCTAAAAAATATCTAATCATAATAAACACCAACAAAGAATTATAAAGATAGATATAAATACCCCAAAGAAAAAATGACAATTTACAAGCAAGACAACCTAAATGGGTAATGAACATGTTAAGGTACCCAAATTTAAGCAGGGAAATACAAATTAAAGCAATGGTGAGATTGGAAAAATTAGTGAAAAAGCCTGAAAAACAAATTCTAGAGAATATGTAGGGAAATAGGAATTATACAGTGGTGGGAGTGCATAGGTATAACCACTTTGAAGAAGTGTAATCCTAATGTGGTTGAAGAAGGTTCAACTTCTAGGGGGCTATCCTGGATAAACATATACAAATGAGAAAGCATGTATATTCAATTTACGTCCACTGCATACCGTTTGTTAAGATTAAAAGATAGAAAAGCCTATCTGTCAAGTAAGGGAATGAACAGACTATGGTTCTTTCTACAACATAGAAATTATGCAAAGCATATTAGGATGCTGATTTTGTCTTCTGCTCTCTCAGTAGGGTCTAAAAACTGTTAAAAATTAAACCTGGTTATCTAAATGTCACTTTTAAAATGCTCACATAGAAAACATGGCATACCTATTTCATCTATAAAGATGATGGAAGGCTGTAGCTTTATGGCAAGGGAGAAAACGGCAGCAGCCAACTTCTGAGATTCGCCGTACCACTTATCAGTCAGTGTTGAAGGCTGAAGGTTAATGAACCGACAGCCTGCTTCTTTGGCTGTAGCCTTGGCAATCAATGTTTTACCACAGCCTGGAGGCCCGTAGAGAAGAACACCTGAAAATCAACGGCATTTTATTATTACCTTTAAAAAAAATGAAATCTTTGCTTTAGTATATGTGATAACAATACAGTATAAAGCCAGTCCACTCTAAAAATTTCCCATATTTGATACTTTTATTAATCTTTTTAACAGTAGAAAAAGTAGTAGAAAGGCATCATGTTCTACTTTCCCTCTGAGTAAGGACACGTACATGGAGATCACTGCATCCTTGTGCCATCTCCCTTCATGAATAGGTTCAGTTCAGGATGCTAAAGTCTATTATCTTGACATCCAAATTCACACCACTCTGTCAGCGATGGACAAATAAAATCACCACGTGCCTTCCACCTTCACAAAACAATAGAGCACTATAGCACCTTGCAAATGGCCTAGAGGTAACAGCTTCAAAACAGACTGTGGGAAACACCATTTTGCTGTTGTTTGAGACTTAAGTTTTAGCTAAAAGACAAGTGCCTGTTTCTAAACAGAAAATCTTTTCAATAGAAATTACCAGTCATTCTTATTTTAATTTTCAAAGAATAAAATTGTGTTATGAACCTATAGTCTCTATTAATAGCAATTTGCTGCTAAACACAACTTAAGGTCATATTTTTAATACAAGAGATCTAAAGTCTTGAACATTTTGAGAATCATCACTGTTTCTCAGCTAAAATGAGGTAGCATTTTCTAAATATAATACTAAAGGTATGGCCCTTTTAATAGTCTCCACACAGTCATGATGAAAATTGTAACCTGCATTTTACAATTGTTAAAATATTAATTCTTTTTTTTTGGTGGTACTAGGGATTGAACCCAGGACACTCTACCACTGAGCTACACGCCAAACCTTTTTTATTTATTTATTTTTATTTTGAGATGGGGTCTTGTTAAGTTGCCAAGGCTGGTCTGGAACTTGTGATCCTCCTGCCTCAGTCTCCTATGGACTGGGATTACAGATGTGTGTCACTGTGCTAAAATATTAATATTATAAATAATATTTTAAACTTTTGTCATATAATAGTACTTAAGAATGATTTTATCTATAGATGGCATGCTGGGGTAAACTGGAATTTGGAAGTATCCAAATTTTTCTTAATATTAATTTTAAATGAGATAAGGTAAATATTTTGTATAAAATTTCCAAAAACAGTGGTGGCACAGGCCTGTAATACTAGTACCTGGGAGGCTGAGACAAGAGGATTGTGGGTTTGAGGCCAGCATATAATAACTTAGCAAGACCCTGTTTCAAAATAAAAAATAAAAAGGGCTAGGGATGTAGCTCAGAATGTCCCTGGATTCAATCTCCAAACCACAAAAAACAAAACAAAACAAAAAAACTGTTTTGTTGGGTTTTTTTTTTTTTTGCCATGCTGGGGATTGAACCCAGCGCCTTTGGCATTCTAGGTAAGTGCTCTACCACTGAGCTATATTCCCAGCCCACTTTTCAATTTTTTTTTTTAATGAAAAACTTGAGCTTGTTTACATAAACTTAAGAGTTTTGTTGTTTGTTTTCACATCAGGCACTTCAAAATAATGTTCAATCTTTTCCTCAAGTATACAGTATATGTTAATATTTTCAAGCAGCCTTTGCAATTTTTAATTAGGTCCATTTAGGTGTTTAAAATTTACTTAAGTCAGATATAATCTGAACCTTCAACTGACACTTCTTTTAGACAGCCATGTCAAAGAATAAAGAATAGTAATCTAATGCCATTTCAATTAAAGCTGAAAACACACGGGTGACTGTAGGTGCTTAGAATTACTAAATTTTATCATTTTGATCACATAATTTAATCTGGAATGCACATCTAACATATTCATATGTATATATTAATCGAATTTCAGAGTTTGTAGAACAAAGTATTGATACATAAGCCTCCATATTTTGTATACTTTGAGGCTAAAAACATCATTACATAAATGTATGCAGTACTTTTAGAATGTCATCTTGGTTTCAAAGTATTCATTAAGCACTATGAATATTTTACTCCTAGTAATTTAGTTTTAATACTTAACAGATGAAGATTTTTCCAACATTTCTTTTCAGATTATAATTAGTGTTATTAACTCAACAGTTGCTAGTGTCTGAAGATTAATTATGCAATGAAAGCTTTTAAATTTCATAATCTCCTGGCAAATGTAGCTATGCGAGATAAGGCACACATGAGGAAATGTCAATGTTACACCTCTTGACCAGGGTAGTGATAGATGAATGTTACCTTTAGAATTACTCATTAAACTATTTTATCTTCATTCCTGCATGTATAAGTCCTACTAAGATTCACACTGTCTCATCAGACACATTATCAGTCTAGCAATAATACTTAAAAGTGGCATCTTTTCTAGATCCTTTGCTTAAAGTGGTCTCCACAGTGTTAATATGTACAAAGGATGACGAATGAGCAGTTCCACAAGTTAATGTGAAGCATTTTGCTTTAATTATTAGTTTTGTATTCTTTTAGTTTCTAAAACTTAATCTGGTATTTTTAAAACCAATTTCATCAGCTACTTAGTGAGGCCCTCTGCAACTTAGTGAGACCCTGTTTCAAAATAAAGAATAAAAAATAGGGCTGGGTGTATAGCCCGGAGGTAGAATGCCCCTGGGTTCAATCCTCGGTACTGAAAAAAAAAATATGATTACTTGTGCTTAGTAGAAGCTTAAAAACTCATACCCCTCTTAAAGATGGATTTTTTTAAAATAAGGGCTTTACTTGTAAAGATCTGCAAGTAAATAAAATATTTAGTATGAGGGGGCATGGCGGCACACCTATAATCCCAGTATTTGGGAGGCCGAGACAGGAGGATCACAAATTCAAATCTAGCCTCAGCAACTTTGTGAGACCCTGTTTCAAAATAAAAAATAAAAAACTTGGGGATGTAGCTTAGAGGTAGAGCACCCCTGGGTTTGATCCCCAGTACCACAAACAAACAAACAAACAAACAACAAAAAAACAAAATGCCTGGTCTTGGCTCAGGGTACAGGTCAGAGGCACAGTGCTCATTTATCTTTTGTGAGGCTCTGGGTTCAATCCCCAGCACCACCAAAAAAAAAAAAAAAGAAAAGAGGAAGATAAGAGACAAACATATTTCAATTTGATAATCCCCACTAGTGACAAATATACTACTACCTTATTAATTAGCAACTTTTCTTTCTGTAAATTATCATGCATGCTCTATTTGAATTGCCTTTAACAAGCCTCATGCATGATTAATGTTTGCATCAACAACAAAAGGATTACATTTAGAGATGCAGATATAAATACTCCGAACTCTCAAATTTCAAGGTTTTCAAAGCAATGGCTAACTACAAATAAGGAAGTCCCCCTTAAAGAGTGCTATTTAATTTCCAGTTCACCTGCAGTTCAGTATTTCCTATAAAGAATCATTGGATTCTAGAAACAGTTGCCTGGGGGACAGTGGGGGAATCACTATATATTGTGAAACAACAAAAAGATGTCTTAGCTTGAAACAAAAACGTCCATACTATGACTTTGGATTTTTTTAATCTTAATTCCCAAACTTTACTTTGAAGTAATAAAAGGAGTATTAAACAAACATGTAACTATAGGGAAAAAAACATGTAACTATAGGGAAAAATTTACCTAAATATTGGGAGCTGAAGAATGAGCAATTATTTTAAAACTATTATTTACAAAAGAGTTCACTGGATCTCAGCATTCTTCTAAGAATCTGATTTCACAAAAACTAGTTCTATCATGGCTGAAAGTTTCAACGTTTTCTAGACTTTTAATGCTTTAGACAAATATACTTTTTTTTTAACCATACCTTTTGGGGGCTGCAGAAGCCTAGAATTCTCAAACAAGTGCTTCTTTTTGATAGGTAAGATGACTGTGTCTTTCAGATCTGTAATGACATCATCTAAACCTGCTATATCACTCCAAGTAACCTGGAAAAAGTTAAGGTCACATGAATTTTACAACTACTGTATACTCAAAACAGGAAAAAAAAGCAAACCAATTACACATAATAAAAGATTACAATTATATATTAACATGAATAAACACAGCAGTAATGAATAAACTCTATGACACTGGAAAAGGGAATTTAGCAGTCAATTTCCTACTATTAAAAAGCAAAAGCAAAAGCAAAAGGGTTGAGAGTGTTGTTCAGTGGTAGCGCACTTGCCTTACATGTGTGAGGCCCTGGGTTCAATCTCTAGCACCTAGTGGAGGGCAGGGGGAGACACATGACTAGATCAGGCACTCAAAAATCTGTAGAATTCATGCCATTTATGAGTAGAAAATACTCTTCCACAAGAAGATTGAGAATCGGCTCAAACAGGTAATTTAGCACTGGCTGATGGAAAACAGTTCACCAAGAATGTGCCTATTTCATACAGGATTTTGTCAAACTCAATAGGAATTAGTTTTAGAAATAAGATCTATACTCACCAAATGGGACTTCTGATTTTTATTAATAACTTATGGTATCTTTATAAGTAGTAAATTGGGTATACATATTTTCAAAATAGACAAGGAAAACTTTCTGACTCAAAAAAATATTTTAGGGAACAAAACTAAAAGGGACTTTAATTATCAACCACCGGTAATCCCAGCTACTTGAGAGGCTGAGGCAGGAGGACTGTGGGTTCAAGAGCAGCCTGGGCAACTTAGTGACTTGCCTAGCATGTGCAAGGCCCTGGGGGAGAGGGGAAGAGGAGGAGGAGGGGGAGGAGGAGAAGAGGGGGGAGGAGGAGGAGGAAACAAGGGAGGAAATAAGGAAGTGAGAAGGAAGAAGAAAGAAAAAAAGGAAGGGAGGGAGGGAGGGAAGGAGGGAAGGAAGAGAACACCCTAGCTCTAAGCTAGCACAGGAAAGGAGCCAGTCAAAAGCAATACTTTACAGCAGATTTACTTTACAATTTAGGGAAGGGAGGAGGGCAAACCTAGCCAAATCTGAAGAAAAATTGTAACATTCACTGTAGCTGCAACAAAGTACTGTCAGTAAAGACATATTCAGACATGGATACAATTAGGACTCTTAGTAGAGCCATTGTATATTCACAAATCAAAATGAAATGGAGGCTTAATTCCAGGGTGTGTATATCTCTGTATATACACATATTAAGAGATATTGCAGATTTTTATTATCTAGATTTAGGATAGACCTATCATATTTCACTCTACTTTTTTGTATCAAAGTAACATTAATGTATTACATAAATATATTCTAATATATTTATACCTCTTGCTATAAAATATTCACATAATACTTTGGAGTTTATATTACTGTTGAGCTTTACATGAGGGAATGAAACTCAACGAGGAAATCATTTGCCAAGGCCACAAATAAAAAAATTAGGATTCAGAATCTGATGTTGTCCACCAATAGCATTCCATGAAAATCTAGATTTAAACTCCACAAATCAAACACCCACAAGACTTATGGCAAATATAGAAACATAGAGGATTTACTAAGCAAATGTGTGCAGAAAAGCGTTAATATAGCAAGTCTGAGACTAATACTTAGAGAGGCCTGCTTTTAAGTTGGTCGTTGGCTAGCATTTGGGAACTTAGATTTGGAGAGTTCTCATCATTCCTTGACACCACCAGCTCACTGTGCCTCAACTGTTTGTGTCACTGTGGTTTATGGTGAATACTTCTTTTCCTTCTGGGAGTCTAGAATTTTGGTACGTGTAAGGAAGAGGAAGTCTACATGACCAGCTCCCAGTAAAAACCCTGGACTGAGTTTCTAGTAAGCTTCCTGGTAGACAATATTGTACATGTGTTGTCACAGCTTGTTGATGCAATATTAAGCATATACTGCTTGACTTCTCTTGGAGACAACTCTTAGATAACTGTGTCTGGCTTTCTCCATACGTCTCTGTTCCCTTTTCCCTTCGCTGACTGTGCCTCACATCCATTTGGTGTAAGAAATCTTATCTGTGAGTACATTTATATGCTAAGTCCTAGGACTCCTCCTAGAGAATCACTGAATCTAGTCATGATCTTCCAGACCTTTGACATAAAATACTAGACAAAATAAGAATAACGAAGTTGAAAAAAAATCATAAGTAAGATCAAAGATACGTACATGCATGTTAAGAGGGTCTACTAGATGAGCAGCAATACTCATTTCATATTCGGAAAGCTTCACATTTTTCACACCAATTTGCTTCATTAGTTTTTCTGCCTAGAAAAAAAAAGCAACTTCTTTGGTTTGATATTTAGATACTCGTATTTCAGAATCAATATATATGAAGTCTAAAGAGCAGTGAACAGAAAATTAAGCATTTTCCAGGAATATCCTAGGCTCCTTGGTCTTATTCTTCCCTATTGTGAGGCCTTAAAAAGAAAAACATTTGAGGCTCCATTCTACAGAAACCAGGGCAATTTAACCAACCCTTGGGAAATGAGAAAATAAGAGCCATCATTCAAGACTTCATGTACCTCCTATTATAGTCTCTCATGGTTTTAAGGAGACTTCAGGGTACAGTTTGGTTTTTCTTTTCTAGTAGGATTATCATGACAGGAATAGATGAAACCTCAAGATGAAAGTCCAAGGAATTAAGGATACCAAGAAATGTACAATTGGGGATTCTTTCCTTAAGTTAACAGGGTATCTGAAATGGATATCCAAATGCATTCAAATTATCCAGGTATCTGTAAATATCTAATTTTAAATTGTTTTGAGATGCTGTCCCTTTTGGTTAAAGTCAATTCCTGAGTCTAGGCAACTGAAGATAATAAAGATAACTCTATAAATAACATATATTTTTTTGTGGAAGTAAGGAAAAGTAGCTTTAAATCTATGAGTTAAAGCCAGGCATGGTGGCGCACATATGTAATCCCAGTACCTGGGAGGCTGAGACCGGAAGATCCGGGTTCGCTGCCAGCCTCAGCTACTTAGCAAGGCCCTCTGTAACTTAACGAGACCCTGTTTCAAAATAAAGGATAAAAAAAGGGCTGGGGGTGTAGCTTGGAGGTAAAATGCCCCTGGGTTCAATCCCCAGTACTGAAAAAAAAAAACTATGAGTTATAGCAATGCAACAAAGCTTTTCAATTCAAATAGAATGATAAATATTTTCTGAGTGCGCCAAATTACAGTAAATAGATGAATTCATTGAATCTTCAGAATGACTCTATGCAGGATGATTTACCCGTCATGGAAAAAGAAACTAAAGTTCGGCATGATTAAATAATCTGATTTAGATGAAAAGTTAGTGAATGGAAGAGGCAAGATCTGAATCCAAGGAGTCTACCTCTAGAGCCCATACTCTAACCACCACGTACATTTGCCTTGGTTCCTCAATATAAGATGGGGGTTTGTGATCACTAAAGTCTTTAAAAATCTATATACACATTCAAATTTCAATTAAGTGAACGTTTTAGAAATGAAAGTACATTTGGTAAAAAAAATGTTTAAAGTCAGGCATGGTGGCATGTGCCTATAATCTCAGTACTTGGGAAGCTGAGAGGGAGTAACACAGGTTCAAGACCAGCCTCAGAAACTTAGCAAGACCCTGTTTCAGAATAAACAAAAAAATGGGCTGGGGGTACAGCTCAGAGGTAGAATGCTTCTGGGTTCAATTTCAGTAACACACACACACACACACACACACACACACACAATTAATAATAATAATAATAATAATAATAATGCTTAAAAATATCACCATTTTTGTTGTTACATTTTCTTTTTTTTTTTTTTTGCGGTACCAAGGATTGAACGCAGGGGCGTTCTACCTCCGTGCTACGCCCCCGGCCCTATTTTTTATACTTTATTTTGAAACTGGGTCTCACGAAGTTGCGGAGGGCCTC